>VWZY01000514.1:0-59646 GCA_013399075.1 Chloroceryle aenea
TGCCTGCTTGGGAGCTCCGTCTTTTATCTTCATTTTTTTCAGTGTGTCACTTAGAAAAGTTGTATATGCTACCAAGACGTAAGCATACACACAGGGTCTTTTACATTCCTTGCATCCTTAAAGCTGTCACTGATAGATATTCAGTGGCTCTGAAGCCTGGCAAAGACTGCCCTAGGTCTGTCCTTCTAAATATATTTTTCTTTATCCTTCCACTGGGTGCTGCAGGCACAAATTATTCATATGCTATTTACTGCATTTGTATTCAAATAGTTTTGTAAGACCTTTCTATCTGACAGTGCTTGCCGTAGCAGTGAGAGCTATCCCCATTTACCTGGCAGACATAGTTCTATTTGAGAGGGGGAAACAAAGTACATATGTGCTATCAGTGACCTCAACATGATTTCAGAGCCCCTGTTTTCTCAAAACAAACTGTAATTCCAAGAATGCTCCTAAAATAAGTAAGAAAACACTTAGAGAGTCAAACCTACTACCTCAGCAATTTGACCGCTGGCTGTGCTGCCAGTGCTGCAGTACAGTTGAGAAGAATGACCCATTTCTGCACAAGCACACGTACTTTGAACTGAAGATTTTTATCCCACATGGCCAGGGCTAGCACCTCACATAGGTCTGTGACAGTCTATTTCTTCACTGAAATTCTAGAGCCATGGTTGATCACACATTCAAGATAAGAGTCTACCCTGTGGAGTGGAACTGCTTCACTCAGAAGTGTTTTTGTTTCATCCTGTCAGAGAGCTAGCATTAAGATGTCCTAAGGTCCTCGTCAAGGCAATAGCAAGCTTTTTCTGAAGAATACTGTGTCGGTGAAGGTGAATTAAAGCCCAGGAGAAAACCATACGTCAGTCACTAAAACGTGCTTCAGGAGATTAGTTTATAGGTAAAACCAATTTTTTAATTAAATCTGTAGGTAGTGAGACATTTTTGAGTGCCTGAACTTGTGACCAAAACAGTAGCTAAACAGTCGGTAAGAGATATTGCCAAAATATCAATTCTTTCAGTTGCTGAGAAATGTCTTAAATATCTGTTAAGAACAGAAGAGGCTATCAGCCTGTAAGTACTAGGAGAGAATCAAAACCTGCACTGCATATCTCATGAAAAAAAATAACAATAAAAATAACTCTGCTTCTGCCTAAAAGGACATATCTTTAAGATCATGAAAATTTACTTCCTGGGTTCTGGCCTTTTGGAGTGATATGTACCTACTATTCCATCTGGTCATATACATCTTGGTTTCCTGTGTCTGGAAACCATCATTCAGTAGGTGCATACCTTGGTTTTGACATCATACAGATGCAGGATACAGCAGGGGCAGATCACTGGACCCAGGAACTGTGAAGCACTCACATGTGCCATAATCCAGTTGTGGTTTATGAGTGTAAGTATTAAAGTAAGAGCAAGAAAAGATGTGTATTTCTGGTTATTTTGTAATAATTATTTAACATTATTTTTATTATATAAATAATATTGTAATTTTTTTTTTCTCTTTTCCCCATGCAAATGTGGTAGGACTGGCCTGATTTTCAAAATCTAAACAAGTCATCTCAGAGCCCTGCTTCTCTACTACATGGAAAATTCCCTTAGTGCATTGGAAAATTTAATAGTAAACTTCTAATATTGTAATAAAGTAGAAGTTCACCAGATTAATTTGAGCAATATCACATGATCCAGATCATTATAAAATGTATTATTTTGATTAGACTTGGGAGAAGTAACAAAAAAATACGCCCAAAATGAATAAACTTACTTAAACAATTTACAATATATAACAAATAAAGAAGATTACTGCAGTATCTCAAAGGCATGTACAAAACTAAGTAAAATTAATGATAGACAAAAATGTGCTCCCTTTGTGGTTTATTTTCACCCAGCTGTATCCAGCTATGAAAGGGCTATCAAACAAAATACTAATTAGTAGTCAGCTCAAGACAGTTTCAGAAAGTAAGGCCTTGGCTTCCAGTATTATTTTGATACTGTCACAATTTCAGGACAGTGCCTGTAACTGCACAAACCCTGTTTCTGCTTAGGGACAAGAAGTAGTCTTGAACTACATGGGCTTCCTATGCAATACGTGAAGGATAGAACACCTGAGAATGGCATCCACATGGAGTAGCAGTCTGAGTGAGAGTTGACTGCAAGGCTATGTCTTACCCCTTGATGCCTCGTGGCCTTTGGCAACTAGTTCTCATGATGCAGGGAAGCCTCTCCCCTTTCCTTGAACAACATTACTTTCCGTGGAGTGTTAGTGGTGGTGGCAGCACTGCTTAGTCACTTTCATGTTAGTTACTGCTATCTATCCTCCATGATGTGGAATACAGAGTCCATCTTCTTCCCTATATACACAAATTTTTAGGAAATTTATCCAAACACTAGTCTAGACTTGCAAACACTTACCAAGTCTATCTTAGTCTATTAATTGACTCTTATGGTAAGACTTCTTTAGAATCCCTTCTGCTGAAGTTATTGCACTGTTTGGATCAATCATGTATCTACCAGCCAGAAAGCAAGCACATGTGTGTGACTGTAGCCTCATGATTAGGGCACTTCCAGAGAAGATGGCGATGCAGTTCCCACTCTCACATGAGCAAATGCTTGACATCTACAGCAAAGACTAACCTTAAAAGAAGGAATGCAACCCAGATCTTTTCTTTCAAGTGAATGCCTTAAACTTCCAGACTAGAGCCTAATTTTCCATTGGTCCAAGAAATACTGAATATACTTTACTGTTCTGTAATTTTTGACAAAGCCTTTTTTTTATTTTTAAGAGTTTACAGTCTACTGACTATGGTAGAGGCATATTATTCAAATAAAGAATACTATAAAACCATGTACTGATTTATTTTGTTAGCCACTCAACTACTGAAAAAAAGGGCAGTGTTATCATGTCTTCCAATTGCCTTTTAAAAGGTCTGATGTCTGTGTTCATTTTCAGATGCCAAGCACCAGGAAAATATTTGTGAAATGAACATGTTTTGTTCAGCCCTATAAGAGCACTTGAGAAGAGGATAGGTTTTAAAGTATAACCTACAGCCTTTAATGTTGGGTTTCATTCCAGTCATCATATTAGCTGACTTGGTTCCACTTATGAAGTCCTTAGTTGGGGATTGTTTAAAAGATCTATGTATGCTGATAAGACTCAAAGACTCTCCTAACAAAATACAGAACAGACAAAACAGAAAATAGAAAATAGTTTTTGCAGAAATTGATTTTGTTTTAACATTCTGGGACTCATTTCAACAGAAAGTACAAATCTCACAGCCAGCTACCTGACTTTAAGATAGTTAGTGCTACATTCCTTCGTAGTATAGAGAAAGAACATCTCTAGAAGGGGATTAACCTCATTTACATGCAGCTATCTATGTATCTGCATTGACCACAAAATAAGGTTCACCTTACTAAAAATATTTAGACAACAAATTTTCATGTACTGCCTTAGGTTAAATGGATCCCAAACTCTGTGTCTAAATTCAGCAGATGTTCTTCAGATCATGTGTGTTTCATATTGACAGAAAGATCTTTTCAGGTCAGTGTAAGGTACAATTCACGTAACTGCAGAAGAACTGAGGTTGACTGATGATTGAGCCAAAGGCCATTTTACAAACACACATGTCCTGGGAATTTCAACACATTTTATCCTTTTTCCTCCACAAATCCAATAACATATGAAACAAAAATAAAACAATCCTAATAGATCTAGTAGCTCAAGAAAGAAGTATTCTGTGGTTCTATTCTCAAAATTCACATCTCTTTTATCAACTTCTTCTATATTCCTTTAGAGTTTTAGTGAGGTCACTTAAGAGATTCCAGTGTTATTGATCCTCTATCTACTAAAGTCTTTTATGCCTGGATTTTTGACAAGAAAAATAGTGT
The DNA here is from genome assembly GCA_013399075.1 of Chloroceryle aenea. Classification (NCBI taxonomy): domain Eukaryota; kingdom Metazoa; phylum Chordata; class Aves; order Coraciiformes; family Cerylidae; genus Chloroceryle; species Chloroceryle aenea. Next base: position 3,886 of record VWZY01000514.1, read on the forward strand.
CCTTTACTTCAGTGTAAAAATGTAGATGTAAAAGTAGACTGTAGGTTTTTTTATTTCTTTTTTTTTTTCTTTTCCTCAGCCTTCCATATTATTGCTCTAATGTTATATTCTGAAGCCAGACTAATCCTTAAAAACAGTGTTACACAAATAGAGTAAACAACAGCCCATGTTGGTTATAGATACTGTGGTTCACTTGAGAAACAACTAAATTAGATCTTTTACCCTACTTGGCTATCTCATGCACCTAGTCACTAACTTGTTTTGTTCACAACGTCTCCACTTCCCATCTGAGAAGGCAGATCACTGCTGGTCTGGGAAGCTCAGGCAGGAAGTTGTGTCTGTTTGTGTTGTGTTGCTGCTTGCAATTCTTCACCTTCTTTCCTGGACCCATTCTTCTTTCCATGAACTGTTAATTTTCAACACCATTTCTTCTTCCAGGAATGCCCAGCCCCCAGTTTTCCCAATCAAAACAGTCTGTGTGCAGAAGCATAATGCATGATCAGCCTCCTGACTGGTGGTTCTGTGTCATGTCTCTTTATCAAATGAACTATTTAGGATGTGCCACTTTTGTTTAGTTCAGATGCTATAAAAATTTACAGCTAGCCTGTACCCGTTGCAGATGAGAAGCAGTAGATTTTTAACAGTTAAAACAGATAACAAAATAAAATGTATATAACTATTTAAAAAGCTATATGATATAGTAGCTAATGCACCAAAAATAACTTCAGAAAATCTTAGTGTATTTCTGCATTTTTAACATAATTTATTTTTCAATTTTTTTTTTGAAATAACAGAAAGATCTTTCATTGCTCTTTTAAGCGATAATATGGTACCTTCCATACGTAATATCACAAAATCTTTGTGTAAATAATAGTTCCATCTTAATGGAAACAGAAAGAAATTAAAAATGTTTGGTCTTCCAGTTCCAAGGTGTCCCAGTATTACAGAACTAATGGAAAGACCTCATACTTATCATGTGTATAGTGGTCTTTTGTTTTGGTTAATTAAGAAACACTTTCCATTATGAAGCATTATTTGAGCCACCATTTTTTGGGGTAGCTTGTATACCTGCATTGTTTGCAGGAACTCTGACAGAGAAGAAGTTTCAGCATCAGGAAAATACCAATGGCTGATGCCAGGAAATGATCTTCAGATTTGACTGGGCAATAAACTACAGAGAATTGCTGTTTTCCTGTTGGGGTTTCCATTATTGCTTTTTGACTGGCAGCATACCAAAGCCACAGATCGTATAACCGTGGGACCCTGCTCTTCCTGCAACCACATTAATATCCACTGCAGTGAAAAGTATTAGGAGCTAAAGGTAAGTTCTAAGAAAAAGAGATATGGGCATGACTGTAGAGATTCAGGATGGATATCTAGAAAGTCCTACTTGCAACATCTTCAGTCCTGAATATTGAGAGGAACATGACACCAACATAGACAAATATATGTCACAGGCAGGAAAGTGTAAGTTACAGTTCATTACATTAGACAAGTGATATGAATGAACAAGGATCTTTCCCAGCTTGGTTTCAAAATGCATTTCATATTCCACTGCCTTTTCCCAAGCTGAAATTCAAACTGTATTTATGATTTTATATTATTTCTCAAAAAGAATACAATTTCTATTTATGCCACCTTTTACAAAAGTTATAATTACTTTTTCAAAACCCTGTTCTAGTGACTGATTTATATCAGATGCCAATCTTTTCTCCCTACTTGTTCCACAGCTAATCCTGTGCCTTCAGTAGTAGTGATTGAGGTCAGTGGCAAGTGTCAAATCTGAACTGGTGGTGCATATGAAAAAGGGGGGAATTATTACAGTTACACATAATAAAATCTGTCATGGTTACTCATTCTTACTTATCTGTGCTACTGAGATACTGTGTAGTTATTTATTCATTCAAAAATTCATGCAGCACATATATTATTGAAAGGACATAGGAATGCTTCTTACATTTTTTCGTAATGTTGTTATTTTGTCTATAGTGTTTCATTGAGCTAGCTATAATAAGGCCAAATCAGTACTGATTAGCAGTAACAGGCATGGCAGAAAATGAAACATCTGCCCCAGAGGGGAACAGAACAGTGCCCTCTCCTTGACTGCTATTGATCAGCCCCATTGAGGTCAACATTAGGGAGCTTTCAGATATTCAAAGAATTTGCATTTATTACACCTGTTCCAAAGATATTATGCCCTGAAACAATTTCTGTATCTTAGCTTGTCCCCTCTATAATTCTTAACTGCTAGATACAGAAGCTTACTTCATGATGACCTTTTGCAAATTGAATTCTACTTGTGGAGCAGTGGAACAAATTGTTAAGAGTTGGTATGGTAGGATTTCACCGATATATGGTTTAGAGTGGATCTATTACACACATCTAAGTAATTTCTAATATTTACCTTCCCTCTTTTTTTTTTTTTTTTTTTTTTGTAAGGAGACGCTATATAAAATCACTACTGCAGACTGAAATACTGTTAATTTCTTTTTTCAAAAAAGTTGTAAACACACAATAAGCAGGTTTTCTGAAGCAGTTTTCATAAACTTTTCTGAAGATCAAACAAAACATTTAAAGAGATAGTCTGATTCCCATGGTTAAAAACTTCAGCATTTTTACTGATCTATCTCTTTACAGAGTCCAGTAATTATGGATGACTACAGCATGAATTTCAGAAAATCAACCAGTTTTGGTTTAGGATATCAAATGATAGAGAATCCATTGCTTTTATTAAGAGTGTGAATTACCAGCTTTCATTTTACTTTTAGTGGGCTTGTATCAACATCATGCTTTTTGTCTCTAAGTTGTTGTATTTATCCATGTAATGTATGAAAAAGTAGAGAAAACAGCTGGTATAAATCCTCCTAACTCAAGCTGATCAGTTTATACCAACTGATAGGCAAATCTGAAATGTTACAAACAGGGTTCCTTTAAAGCTATATGGAGAAGATGATATGCTGTGTTGCACTATGTTTGATTAAAGCCCCTTCTTCAGAGAGAGAATTAAATTTAAAAAGAAAAATGGTATGATTTATTAAATTAGAAGATAACAAAAGAGAGGATTTTTTCGTTTTGATTTCAATAACAAAAAGAAATAATGTCATGCATATTGTATGTGTTACCATTGCCTCCTGCATTTGATATTACTTATGTGTCTCATCTCCTGTTCTGAAATATTTGAATTGTAGAGTAATTTAATACTCTCTTACATGCAAATGAACACATAGGGCTTTGTTAGAATGAAAGACCTGGCTAGGCTATGGGCATGATAGGAAGAATGAGTGTCTAAAAATGACCATGTTAAAATTTCCCTTGGGGGAAATAGCCTGAACTCATTCTAAGTATCAGGGAAGACTGGGAAAAAAAGAGCAAATCCCCTTCGGTTTCAAGATAGTGCATGCTCAGTCACATTGTAAGTTCAAAGGTGAATGTTGGAATGCCAAGCAGTTGGAGTAGTTCATTTTCTTGTCTCAAGTATGTGAGTACTGAAACAGGGACAAATAAGGGATATTAACTGTTAAACAGACATATCTTGTTAGCATGTCTGGGAAAGACTTGTGATGTCACAGGAAAGTGATGCCGAAACACTAAAAACTATGAAAGATACTTGTGAAAGATAAATGCATCTCTAATTGCATTGCATCCTGTAACTAGGAAATACATATATTCAATTATAGGGCACACTAGGGTTCTTAAAGCATATGTGGCAAATCAGGAAATGTATATTTAAGGACTTAAAAAGACATAGTTTTGATTCTGTTAATAATACATGCAAAGAAACATTTGCTGACTTTTATGCATATTCAACATGCAGAGCTGCAACAGCACTTACACGTGTGTATAAATAAAAGAAGCCTCATATAGGTCTGAATGTTATGTATCGCAAGACATTTATAGAATATACTTTGGATTGACGTTGTTAAGTGTGAAAATAGCACTGCAACATGTTACCCATCAATGACTAAATCCATGCATTTAATAATGAACCTTTTTCTTCTCATTCTGTGTCATGATGAGTCATTGCTTTGATGAAAACCTCAGACAACAAATTCAGGTGTTCTCACCTAAAAGGCAAATTGCTGAGAATCCCTTACAAAGCAGTAAACAAATGCAGCTCTTACAGGCTGTGATGATCGATGCATTCTGAGGATACTGAAAACCTGAGAGGACTGTAATCTGTAAGGAAGAGATGAAATAGTTACATTTTTAACGTGCATTATGTACTTTTCTCTTTAGAAAAATCTCATTATTAACTTTAGCTTGAAACAGAAGTTCTAACACAGTACTGTCCTTACTCATTACTGCTGTGGCTTTTATTGAATATACTGTATTCTTATTAGTCTCCACTTAATTATAGTTTAACAAATGCTCTTTTTCTTTAAAAGTTCATCAGCATTAAATTCAATAATTATGCTGCAGAAGATGTACAGCTTACTGTACATATAAACACAGTGTGTGTATGCTAGTAGGGGCTGCAAGCTCCCCAGGCTGGCTGCTGGTAGCAGTGGGGGCTCGCCATGGAGGGTCCATCAGGGCAAGGCCAGGCAGCCAGGACCTGTCCCACCACCCTAGTGGGTGGGCCTGGCCCAGCAGGGCCCATGGCTGGTCAGGACCAGGCTGTGGGCAGCTGGAGGCCAGTGCAGCTGCAGCATGGCTGGACCCAGGGCTGATGACCCTGCGGGTCTGACAGCCCTGGGGGTCTGCCATGGAGTCCTGGTCATGTGCACGATGTGGGGAGGCCAGGCAGAGCAGGGGTTGAGGGCAGGGTGTAACAGTCAGGGCTGCTAGTGCCTCAGGACCCCAGGGTACAGATACAGAAGAAGCAGCAATTCACAGCTATAGGTTTTATTCCCAAAAATTCTTAAGGTTTCCTTGCAGGGATTACACGTGCTTCACAGATAACTTCTGCTGAGATGTAGGCCAAGAGTTTCCAGAAATGAAATGCATATTGATCTGAAAGAGCAGTGAAAATGCTCTCATTTGTTTGACTTGTCAGAGACTGATAGTATAAATGTCCTGAGTCATTGCTTACATACTCTGAATATCACCTCTGTCTGCTTAAAAAGCCTGCTAGTATCATAACTATTTTATAACAAGGTAAACACTGTGTTTAGAAATCTATAGGTTACCAGCATACTGTGCAGACAGGCAATTGTTTGTGCTGTTAGACTGTGTGAGCAGTGGTTGGGGCAGAGCAGCGAGCCCCTCTCCCAGCCAAGCAGGGACCAGCAGTCTGGAGGCTGGTCCAAGCTGCCAGTTAGCATGCGATCAGCATCTGGAGCCTACAGGTTTAGTAATGTGACCACAGGCTGTTCAGTGCCAGCTACAGTCAGTGCCAAAGAATGGCCTTAATGATTTACTGGTAGGAGTGTAGCTGTATTGTCCATGAAACATATTTATCTCCCTCACTCTAAACTATGACCTCTTTCACCCTCCATATAAATGCAACCCATCAAACATTTAGATTTTCAATTGTTAATGAAGTTAAAATTGGGCAACTTTAAGAATTTGCATTATGTTGAAGCAGCATTGTATGTAAACACTTTCTCTGCCAATTTGAGGCAGAGAGGTAGGATCTGCCTTTGAAACTGCTCTGTAGTTGTTAAAGTGCTGCTAGAAATGTCCAGGAACATGATGACTCTTTGCTGTAAGACAAGAAATTAAGGGTAATGTTAATGAGCATGAACTAATTTCTGTTATGTTTTTGTTTGAGAAAATATGTATCTGCTGCAGACACCAGGTTAGTGTGGCTTGAATTTGCACTTGCACAGAACATGACAGGAAAAAACACAGCTCCATTTAACTCTCAAAAATGTATTTTTAAATTTCCAAAGTTAAAATAAGTAGTGAAACGCATAGCCTGATTCTTCTGTTTTCCAAGTTGCTTAAACCCATGCTTTAGAGACAAATAAATTGTTTTTATCAACTTAAGGTACGGTGTAAAAAAACTCAGTTAATCAGTTGAGGTAAATTAGGAATGACATATGTAATAGTGTCAGAAGTTTCTCCATGCATGTTGCTTTCAAATGAGGTACTGTGAAAACTAATCACTAATGTGTACAAAATGCAATAGTTGCATTAAGCAATCAGTATACCATAACTTGGTATTTTCCTATTTGAATGCACGGTGAATAACAGACACAGTAAAATATACTGCAGCTGCCTGATAAATAATTTTACCTCCCTTAGCAATTATTATGAACAGGAATACAACAGAACCGTCTATCAATGTTAAATCTCTTCACTATTTGTATAAGAATGAATACAGATCAATAGTTCTGTTGTATCCTTTGAGTAACCAAGATGGATGAGAACATGGTGACTGTCTAGGCAACACAAGACAAATGTCTTCAGTGAGTAACAGGATACATATCACAATGTTTTCCATTGTGGGGTTAATCAAGTACATTTCTTTACTGAGTTCCATAATGCAAGACAAACTATTTTAACACGGTGTTAGTTTTTCTATCACTATTATTTCAATAAAAATGTAGAAGATATTTATTTTATTACCACTGAAATTGTTGAGTCATTTACTTCTACATATGTGCTTTTCTTCAGAAAACCTCTCCTCCACAGTAGAAAATCTGAATTGCTTCATTTTGGGTATTCAATTTCAGAAAATATAAACATCTGCAAGAATTTTAGTTTTTAAAGAGTAGATAGTTTTAGGCTTGCTGCAAAGAAATCAAGCAGAATTTAGCCTGTTAACCTGCTGGTCTGTTGAGGTAATTCTAAAGTTTTGAGAGCATAGACACATCAGCCCTAATGCTTTCTTCCCCTTTTAGCTCTCCAAGTATGAAGAGAAAGACAAGCACCTTAATTATATAGCAATAATGAATTGTACAGATAAAATCTGAGGAGACATTTTTTTTTTTCCTTCAGAGCAGTTCTGAGTGTTGTATTGTACCCTCAGCTGAAGCTGATGTTGTACTTTCCCAGAAGGGGTAATCAGGAGCTAAGCAGGAGCATGGGCTAGCTGCCAAAAATGCCTTTATTGTAGCCCATAAAAGTTTATTTGCTCAGTTTAAACCTCAGATGGACTATGGTGTATTGTGTTTTGAGAAAAAAACCAACCAACCAAACAAAAAACTAGAGAGTAGTGATTTATAAAACATGATTTCTGGGGAAAACTGTCTAGGAAAAAAGACTGGGGAAGGAATAATTTACCAACTTTGGTTTAGGAGAGCAGTACCAGAACTAATGGACTGAAAATTTTCAATACAAAGGTTTTAATTTGAAATTGAAAAAAGCAGCTGTATTGGTTGTAGCTGCCAAGGTTTTGCTGGAAAGGGCATGCAGGGGCAGTCTCTGTGAGGAGGCTGGGGCAAAGCTGAGCCCAGCAGCCGTAATGGTGGAGCCTCTGGGAAAACATATTTAAGAAAGGGTGAAAATACCCTACGGGTAGAGGGGGATAGAACAAGAGTTAGGAGGCACCTGGGGGAACTACAAAGTCAGAGGAGGAAGTGGGGAGGTGTTGCAAGTACCAGAGTAAATCTTCTCCTGCAGCAGAGCACTGAAGCCAGTGGTTATCTCCTGAAGAATCTGCAGTTTGCAGAGAGGCCATGTCTGATCAGGGCAAAAATGTGACAAGGAAGAAGTTGCAGAGAAACCACCATGTACTGATCAGAATTTTCCTGCTCCTGTGTTGCTTGGTAGAGTAAGCATTGCATAAGGAGTCTGGAGTGAGGAATGAAATTGAACCTTAGAAAAGGGTGAGGAAAAGTGTTGTAATGTTTGTCTTTTTGTTTCTCACTACCCAAATCTAACTTAATTGACAATAAAATAAATTAATTTTGCCTAAGTCAAGTCAGTTTTGTGATAGTAATTGGTAAGTGATCTCTCTGTTTAATCTCAATCCACAACCTTTCTCATCCTATTTTCTCCTTCCATCCTGCTGAGTGAGATAGCAGCTGGGTGGGCATTTTGCTTTTATGCAAGGCTAGCTCACCACAACGAGTAAACAAACTGTCTTTACTGCAAGAGTGAAAACGCTAAAAGGGAATGCCCAGGGATACTTTGGCAATCTCATTTAATATCTTTTAAAAGAAGGCTAAACCAACATCTACCAGAATGAGCTGGGTAGAGCTCTCTCATAGGAGAACAAACAAAATGTCTCACAATTCTGTCCCTTATGATTTGGTAGGAATGAAACTCTCTCTCTATGAATATATATAAATCCTTTTAGAACACTGCCATTTCGCATTTGGCATCTTACTTCTTTAAATACCAAGAGGTTGCTGACCAAATGAACAAAAACCTTAAAACTTAGAATAATGTTGTTTTAGCAAAAATCACACTGCCCTGCATTTTTATCCTTCCTACATAATCTAAGAAATTTAAACTAGAAAAATAGAAGAACTACTGGAATAATGATAGGAATAGAGAATCCACCTGAAGAAAAATTACCAAAAATTCTGGGTTTTTCAATTTAACATGAGAACTGAAAACTTACTAAGCTGAACACTCTTAATAAATATCATAGGTAGTTGAACATAAGGGTAAAAAAAATGAGTCATTAGAAGTAAAATACAGCGTTAGTGTAGGAACCTAGGAACTAGACATAAGTAACTCAAGAAAAGAGTATTAACAATACATTCCATCTGTGCTGGAAATGAGAAGAAAAATTTTAACCATTAGAAGAATGACAATATTCAAATATCTCATTGTAGCCCAAACCAGATCCTGTGGCCTGTATCCATAAAAATTGAATTGATTTACTTTGCTTAGATATTTACAATAATTTACAATCAAAATATCAATAAATACAAAACATCCACAATCAATTCTAGCCAGAAATATTGTAAATCAAATTTTTAAAACAAGTGTGCTAAACTGGAAATCTGATATGCACAGTACATAGAAGCTGAGGAAGTTCTATTTCACAGATGCTGAAGAAATACACCATGTCTGTTTTATTGTCTACTGAGATGTTATGATCCAGTATGAAAAAGAAACTGTGTCTGTTAACAAGATGTACCTCCTGCATTTCTTCCAATTATTACCTTGTTTTAAATATTTATAAAGCTGGACATTTTCCTTTATGAATCAGATGTAAATCATCAGTCATACTTTAACTGAAAAATAATAGAACTTTAAGTTTGGGGTTTTTTTTATAAAGCAAGTGGAAGTCCAAGTGAACTTTTAATAATTATTCTTCATTTTGGGTTTTATCAGCTGTTCATGGCTGAACAGAAGATATGAAGTGAAACAGTAAATAAAATTGTAAAGTAAGAACTTTGGGTGAAATATATCTGAGAAATATTTTTTTTAATGGTAAAATAACAAATCCCACAGGTAGATTTCAAAAGAACTTGACTTTGTCTTTCATGTACACATAATTGCAAGTTGGTTGATAACTGATTGATAACTGATTCCAGAAGAATTCTATCAGCTTAGCAGTTAGGCGCAACGAAATGTAAATTTGTTAAGTTTGAATCATTCAAATTTTTTTGCATAGTTTAATTGAGCTATAATATTTTCAGATTAATAGCTCTTTCAAGATGATTGCTGAAATGTTCTTCTAAATGCCATTCCAACTGCATAGTCAGACTTTAAAAAGTCATAGACAAGTCACTTCTCATATTTGCAAGGGAAAAAACCCAACACCTTTACTTCAGAATAATTATGCTTCTATGTTTTATGACTCAGAAGAGGCTGTTAGGTATACCAGAAATGCTTGTGAAGGTATTTGCCAAGCACATTTCAGTGCTGTCCTTTGGAACAATGCATGTTTACAAGCCATGATCCTTGTCAAAGTGTGTATCACAGAGTAGTGCTAAAGAAATAGTAAAATGCAGAACCACCAGCATACATTAATTTATTCTGTGCATGTCATAGTATTACTGTAAGAGTGCTACCACTGAATTTCACCTTCTCCATGATACACTAGCTTACGCATACTCTTTCCATGCATGTTTACCAGCAACCTACCCAAACATCCACTCTGCTTGAAAGACAGATTCTTTGTTCAGATTAGAAGCTTAATTCATTTAGGCTATGAATTTAAAAGAGACAGTTTGAGATGATAGTAAATAAGGATTCACAATCTTTATCAAAGAGCACTGAAAACAGTTGTGCTGTAGTACTCTTTCACTGCTATGGCTAAAAAAGTTGTACTGAACAGCTGAGAAACATGGTGTAACTTTAAACAAACTCCCATCACCTACACTTGTGCAGGAGAATTGAATGACTGGACAGACAATGAAACCATGCTTAGAACAGCTGTAGAACAAGGTAAGTACAAATATGGCTTATTAGACGCATCTCCTGTGTCCTATTGGAATGAGACTCTTCCAAAAATGCATATACCATCAATATGCTGCATCAGTTGTGTATCCATATTAAATTCTTGATCCTGGAATGGAAAAATAAGAAAATAGAAAAATCAAGTCATGAAGAGAAAATAAAGTTTTCTGTGTAAGAGAAGTCACTCTGTTTAAAGCTACAAAATGATTGTTTTGAAGTAAACTATCTTTGACTGCCTTACAAGTAAGCAGATATTCATTCTATGTTACATGGACTATACACTTCAGACTTTGGACACAAAATCAATCATAATCACTGCTGAAAACAGAGATATCTTGGTAGTTTGCCCTGTGTTCAACAATCATACATTTTGACTGATGTGTGAGTGCAGGCATAAGCTGTGGATCTGTGATATTCATGAAACAGCACATTTACTTGTGACCGAGGTAAATCTAATACTGGCTAATTTGTGAGCCTTTTTGGAATGGAATGTTGTTGTTTCTATGATAACTAAGAAAAAGATGAAGGTTAAAAAGTGGTGAAAAGGGAGCACTGTTATTACTGCATGCTTTCTGTGTGTCATGGAAGCTTTCATTAGCTCTTATAGAAAACTGCAGGAATACACATTGTTTTTGTGTCTCTGAAAGTCAACTGATATCAATGTATTGAGTCAGTGAATTCTTCTAGGCCAAATGACATGAAACTGACAAGTTTCTGCCAGGCAGAAACTTTTTGTTTCAAGGAAGAGGAGACAATTTCTAAAAGTGTGAACTGCTGCATCCAGTAAATTGCAGAATCACACCCTATGCCATGGACATTCAGCGTATGACTGGATCAACAGCATCTAAAGTATCTTATCCAAATGTGGATCTGTAAGACAGGTTAGTTGAATTACTTCTTGTTACATAGTCTTCCATTCGTAAGGAGATCTTAGGGCCCTACATAATGTCAATTAATCAAAGGAAGATAAAGAGATGTCTGTTAATGGTACACTTAGACAGTGAATAGGTATTTCCTAATATGTATTAAAGATCTCTTCTTATCAACAGATATGCAAAGCTTGAATGTTGCAACACAAAAACATATAGGAAGTATTATCATTAAGGACATTACTGTTGCTATATTAACACTACACTTTGGCAATGGCTATCATTTATAAATAAAATCTGCATAAATTATTTTTAAAAAACATCATTATCATTTGTTACCTCATGTGATAGCACTAGCTTAAATATCTAAGTCTCTATTCACTGGTTACCAATACAAAAAAAAAATCTAATGAGGGAAAATACTGCTCAGCTTTGTCTCAGTAGAAAAGGGTAAAACTCACTATGCATACCTTACTGTATTCAGCTTGAAAATTAAAGTTTTATTAATGAACTCTAAGATCAGAAGGGACCAGCATGCCTACTTTTTTTTTTTTGGGTGAGAATTAAATTGTTGGTGTTGTGTTGCACATTTCTACTCAAGAATTTTCTGAGGAAGGTAATGGCCTGTCATTCATTTACTGTTCACAGAATTCTAATTCCATATTATTTTAACATAGTGTTTTGTTTTACAAGAGATAGTGGAAAGAAATGGGGAGGAAGGGAGGGATAAATAATAAAAAATAAATGGAAGATTGTTAGTGCTGTACTTTCCCATTTACTTCCCCTTTAGTTTGGGTGGCCAAGACATCTCTGTGATTCTAAGAAAGGAAATAAATAACTTGTGTTGTGATCTCCCCTACTGCAGAAAAAACCTAACAGCTCCTTAGGTGTGCACCAACACGTTTTCTGAAAACATTACAACAGCAGAGAATATGGGTGGAAATTAAGGTTTTCTGTGTCTGAAAGAGAGGGAATAAAAGGAGTTCATTCATGTGAAATTGTTCAAACATTATTGAGCTAGAAACTGGTCACTGTTGAATTGACATGTAATGACAAATTCATGGAGTACTATTAGCCATTATTAAGACAGTTTTATTGTAGGAAAAAGAGACAGTGCAGTCACAGAAAGAAAATGACTTAGCAGGAAAGTGAAATTTTATCTCACAACTTTTAAGTTCTTGAAAAGCTTCAAAGAATTCAGATACAGCCATCAAAAGCATTATTATGTGGAGAAATTGGTTTTCCTGATTTTGAAATTCAGTTATGACATTTGTAAAGGTTTAGAAGCTATTTATTAAAGGTCACTTTCTGTGCTGAGTAGATTTTGTTGGATTCACAGGAAAAATACTGGAAACAAGTAGCTTTCTGCAAACGTAAAATGAATTTTCTCTGTACTCTCCCAGCACATGTTTCTTAGACTCTAAATGACTGTGTCATTTTATAAAATAAAGCATTTGACATACATCTCTTATTTGAATTAATTCCTTACTAACTTTTGTGTTTTCTGTTTATTTTTTTTCTTCTTAGTACACTATTTTTTAAATTAAATTGAAAAAGCAGTAGAAATAAAATGTGTTTTCTGGTTAGTATAACTGTTAATACATAATTTATTTTAAAGTCTGCAGATGTACTTGATATGACTTACCTTTACTACCTCAGCAAAGATCCCAGTCCAACCTTGTAATCCTCAAGGTTAATCTTTATTAATTTAAACCAAGAAAAAGACCTTAAATGGCATTTAAATGAAATGTTTTTTTCATAAATACATAACATCTGATGCTTTAATTTCATGTGTCTCATGTTTTGAATATAAAGTTTGAATCGAAAGACAACTGTGAGTTCTGCTTCTGCGCAGCTCAGCACCTAAACCCATTTAAGAGTCAGAAAACAGATCTTCTCTACTTAGTACTTTTTCTCAGAGCCTACTTAATACAATTCCTAGAAGCAGATTCTGTACTCTATGCAGCATCCCAATTTTAAAAAAGAAAATAATTTAGTGGCTAACATGCATCTAAAGGAGACTCAGACATATAAAACATTCAACGTATTTCTGCTGTTTCTTAGTGATACACTGTGAAACTAGTCTACAAGCTGATTTGTTGCAAAGGACATTGTTTGCTGTTGTTGAAATTTGACTGACGTGTAGCAGGGTGTTCAAGATTTACCAGAGGAGACAAAGTGAAAGTTGTTATGACTGAAGTCTGTTCACAAAGGTCCGTGCCTGAGAGGTAAGACCCTAAGCCACATCTTTTCCTGAGAAAGTTTTAAGTAAAATAGCATTGGAAACAGAGACCAGACATTTCTCAGGTAGTATGTCTACTGCACTATAAACTGATGTTCTAATTTCTGTTCTCACATTAGCCACTAAAGAAGAGATTTCATAGGATCACACTATTTGGAAACATCTGGGTTTCCTGTGGTTCACATAAGACACCAACTCTCATATTCCATATTCCTGTTTTCTACATTCCACACAGGAGGTCAGAGGCAGATGGAAAAAGGCAGTAAGCACTGTAAGTGTTCACATCAAAATGTCTAGCAGATAAGCATTCAGGTTCAGAAATAGAATTTGAATTCTGAGCTGGGAAATAAAGTCATTTTCCCAGGGAATTTGAGAAACCGTCAAACAGATTTCAAAGGTACAAAAATGTCCTCAAAATTTATCTTAAAATTGTGATCTTACATTCTCACCCCAGAACAGGGACTTCACACAGAGAATTTAAGAGATTACGTAAGAAAGACAGGCAACTGATTGCTTTCCAGCCTAGTGGTTTATGTTGCTGATTCCATGGAGTTTTGACAGAGTTTCATTCCATAGAATTAGCAGTCAACAAATACTGTGGCAATTGGGACACAACATGAAAAACAGGAATTGTAGACTGATGTTGAAACAGTTCCAGAACTAAATTTAGTAATTTTCTAAATAAGTGTGTTTTAATGGCTAGATTATTATGCCAAACCTTAGGCATCACTGAACTAATTTTCACTAAAAAGTTGTATTGTGTGTAACACTGAAAGCTATTTCCAAATTATACTTAGAATATGTCTACCAAATTCCTTAGAGGCACCAAGATCCAGAATTTATGAATCTCAGATGGCCTTAGGAGGCAGGAGAAAAAACTTACACACTTGACATACATGGAACAGAATTGTAAATGTTAATTTAATTTAATGAGAAATATACACATTAGAGACATTTAAATATTATTTTGGATTTTACCCCAGGTGCATAAGTGGTGATTATGTCCTAAAGTGGATTGAGCTTTATGTCTGCTTTGACATATGAGTGACAGCTTCTAAAGAAGACAAAGGAATTTGTTTCTAATCTGAATATCCCAGTGTTGTAGAAGGTATAAATGAATACATAATTATTAACTATTTTCTTGGCTGGGATCCATATATGATTAGATATCTCTAGAGTTCAGATCCTATTCTATATATGAAAGAATGGCATCCATGATGCAGGCAATTTACTGATGGGAATAATTATTTTGATTCAGAGACTCACTGACTATGTTGTCAATTAAATTATTCATTTATATTGTTAAATGTGCCATTATAAATTTTTCCTTTCTATAATACCTGTCAATATTACATCTAATATGATGGACTGTATCACCTTGCTGGCATTTGTATGCTTGAAACAGTAATCTTTCAAACATACCCAATTTATGCTAAAGAAATGCAGGTGATGTTTCCTTGTAATCTCTGGTAAAACTTAAAACCTGGAGGGACATTTTCATAGTTTTACCACATAGAAAAATTATATGATGTTCCTAAGTATCAGTCACTTTTTACATTAAATTTACATTTACAGAACATTACATTCTGATGTATTCAACTGAATGCCTTCTAGTTTTTTCAAAAGATTATTTCTAAGAGTAATTGTTTGATACAAAAAAAAGTGAACACTGGTAAGTTACCATGGTTTTGATAGTTACATATCGATATGAATATACTCTGGCAATTCAAGTAGGGATACAGGTAATACAGGCAGTAATGATATTATACTCCCAGGTGGATCACAAAATCAGGGTTAATCTGTTCCTTGCAAGATTAACTTCACACAGTGAAATGCCTGCTTTGTGTTAGTTTATAAATCAGACTTACCATCTTTTCCCAAACATTTTTGCATGATATAGAAAACATCATCACGTAAGACTCTTGATATTAGTTGTCAAGAGAACAGGAAAGAAGAGAGGTTCTATTTTTTCAATAATAAATTAAACCTCAAAAGTCTTGCTTTTAGTATTGAACCTAATGCATATGAAGAATTCTGGATCTTGAAATCTTTGTTTAAAAATAAATATGAGACTGGATTGAATTAAATTTTCTTGCAGAAGTCCAAAACTATTTTTTTAATATATATATTTTTTATATAAATAAGGTTATTAGATATATCAGTTATCTGATGATTTGCATCAATGAATTGACACACAGGAGCAATACTTGTAGTGCTACATATATTTGGTGGACCTGTGACAAGAGGATGATAGTCTAATCTCTCTAAGATAATTAGCACATGCCAAGCTCATTTCCTACACTGAGACATTGAGACAAAACTGCAAGCTAATTCCATTTTCAATTGAAGTCTGACAAAACTTCCACTGACAGGGTTTCATCCTTGACACTTAAGGCCAAACATGGAAATAGGTGTGACAGCAAATGGAAAACATGAAAGTTATATCACATTCAACAGATGTTTTTCACATGATTATAAGAAACACCTGCATATAGCTACAAATAGCTATATGTGTAATTGTACTCTTTGTAGGCGACAGGATTTGCTTGTGTGTGGCTGTTAATATGCCATTAGGGACAAAAAGATCAGGAAAGTGTCAAAATAGACAGCTGCTGTCCTAAAGAGGTTCAGCCCTTTGCATATAGAAGACAAAGAAGAGCTATCTGCAAATAATCTAGTAAACAAGGCAGCAGACTTGTGTAAGAATATTCTAAGTAAAACAGTAGAACAGGGAGATAAATATCCAAAACTTTTGCACAGTAAAGAAAGACCTAAAAATTACTATTTTATGGTTAACTTTACATTGACAATCTGGCTTTTGCCTTATTTTTCTCAAATGTCCTGGTCTTCTCATCATTCATCCTTCAAAACTCTACATTATATCTGTGATTTGCAGAGAACCAACAAGGTTTTCCTCAGAAAAGAATGTACATTGATAGTCGTTAACCAGAGAATAAAGGAAGAACTGTTACTTTAATTCATCAGTCTTTCTTTAAAATATTGCCTCATTAAATACTGGCTTGTTACTTTATATTTCATTTTTTCCTATGAATTCTGTATATCTTGTGGACATTTTCCTGGTATGCTGATATTTACAGCTGAGTACCATGTCCTACAAATTGTTTTGCTAGAAAAGCAAAGAGAGTTCCTATCTGATTATTCCAGGTTGGGATGCTCCTGTATCCATATTGTGTAAGAGAATTCATAATTTATTTTTTTTCCTAAACTTTTCAATCCACTTTTTAGAAAGAGGGGAAAAATACGAAAGTCTGGTACATTTATTTATTTTATTTTTTCCACATCTTTGGTCTCAATAATTTCTTAGGCTGGTGCTAGTTATTTAAAAAAATCAAAACTAATGGAGCTTTAGATTTTTACAAGAAAATTTATTACTTTCATGTTCCACTCTTGGACTGTATCTGGAAGCTAAAATGTGACTGCTGTAAATGCTTGGTTCAACAGGATGCATAATTAACTTTAACGCTTTTAATAATATTGTGTTCTATTTTGACAACTAAACAGTAAAACCTCAGCATGAACAATGCCTGTTTTTATTGAAGTCAACAGACAGAAACCATAAATAATTGTTACATGCCCTGCTGGTAATACCAATTAGCTAGCATCATACAGAAACTACTATAAACAATACTGTGTATTGTACCAGGGATTCAGAAGTTTGAGCTAAATCAAAATATATGAGCTTGAATGTACCAATGAGATAAATTTTGTCATATGTGCTTTTCGGGATTAGCAAAATTTGCAATGCTCAAAGGTCGTTCCATAAGACTACTTCATATTTTTATTCCTCTCTGCTCAATAGCAACAGTAGATAATGTAAAGCATGCATTTCAAGAATAGTCATTATGGTATGGAAGGCAAAATAATATGGTAAACTCTGAGGTACTCTGGCATGGTGTAGCCTAGGATAAGACCAGGAAGTGTAAGTGAAATTTCATCAGGAACAGCAGCTTAAGATGCACACATAAGATAAACCCCATAAAGCATCTTGAAAACAGATGGAACTGTGAAATGAAAGCAAGGGATGGCAAGTGTGCTTGAAAGATATGTTCTGCTTTTACACATGTTCTCTACTTCTTGTTCTGTGAGCAAAATGAAAGATACTCTAGATGTCAGACCGTCAAATCAGTGCCTAGGAAGCCTGGGTGTTTTCTATTTTTCAGATGGTAGGTAAATCACTTTCTTGGTACCTGCACAGCTCAAGACACTGCCTGGTGAGCATAACTGTTCTAACAAGGGGTTTTCTTGAAAAAGAAACCAACAGTTTTAGCAGGTCCTTAAAGGTGACTTATTTTTGAATGATTAAGCATTTTAAAAATCAGTTGTTTATGTACTCTGTTGTTTACGTGACCTCTACATCAATCTAAATTAACATCTTCAGTGCTAGTTGTCCAGACCAACAGTCAAAGCTACTGACTGCTCATAGTCACCACCAAAGTCCACACAGTGAGCATTTCAGAAAATAGAACTGTTTAAGATATAGGAAGTACTTGAAGCTCATTATCACTCATGAAAAGCTCTAACATACAAGTCTGAATTTTTCCCATATTAACACAATCTACGTCTGCGCAGGCTTCTTCTCAAATATGCCACACTTTTCTTTGTCACAGAAATGACTGAGAAAGTTAAAATAGCTTTAAGCTATTTTAGACTATATCTAGTCTACTAGATGCATCGTGTAGGCATCAGACCAACATAGTATATGATCACTATCCAAAATTTCATACCTCTTCTCAAACACATTTCCATAGGCAAGTTTCCAGACAGCTGATGCTATAAGAGAACTCCACTTTATAATGTTAAGTTATAAAGATGAGGCATTGTCATGTCAAAATGGTACCACATTTATAGCTATCAGAAAGCCAATAACTAAATTCACTCTTACAGAAAAATATTCACTGGGCACCTAATATGAGCTTTCACTGTCAATATTACACATTTCACTAAATTAATCTGTGCCATAGAACCTTGTTGGGTATTTTTTGTTCAAAACCATGAAAATACAAGTAGGGTCGAGTTCAATGGGATGGTCCCAACATGGTCACAATCTATCACTAGTTTTGGTTTCGGAGTTTTGGGTTTTATTTAATCAATTCTATTTTGTTAAAGATTGGCTTCATAACCTTCCAATGCTTCTTGAAAACACAGTACACTACAGAGTTCAGATCTTTGAATGTTCAGTGAGTCATTTCATGATCTTTTCAGCTGAAAGAATTAGAACTGTAAGGTACTATTCAAGACCTTTGAGTCCAGACAATACAGAAGAGCAGTGCTCAGAATAAAGAGAAAAAATTCAACCTCATGGAACTTCTAAGAACTTAAAAGGAGGGGAAAAAAACACCAGGGCAAAAGCCTGATGAGTGACAATAGAAAATTACCTTTGTATTCTTAGTCAGAATCACTGCCAGAGGTAATAAGTCTGAGCAAAACAAACATAACTACTGTGAATTTCTTAGACAGAAAATCTACTGTTTAATTTCTAATAACTCAGTTTCAAAAGCTTTGCTCTTTTGCTCTGCAAATGAATGTTTTATCACCTCCAGGTTTTTGTTGGTAGTAGATGTTCTGTTACCCTGGTCAGGGCTACCAAATCTTGTAAGTCATTCCATACACTTCTTTCTAAGAGTCATCCTATGTATATAAGTAAACAGGGTACACACCAATGATTCTCTTTTCTTCTCAGATTACCTCAGAAGACCCGTTTCTACTTGCTGCTTTCTATCCAGAAAATAACCAATTAAAGTTGGCAATGATTAGAGGTAGCAATCAGCAGTACCCACACATTGTTGAATTTATAATTTGAGCTCACCAGAAACAAAGCAAATGGAGAACAGCTATGCCATGACTGGAAATCAGTTTCAGTGTCCTGTTAAAAACTGTCCTGCATGTGCCCAGGCAAGTTACAGATACTGGCTGTGCCTCTGTTCTTCAGCTTTTAAATAAGGTTAATAATAATCTCTCCCCTCTCATCTGTCTCCTCTACTTGCACTGCTAGGGCAAGAACTGCTTCTTCTGTATTTCCCAAAATCACTTGTCATATTGGAGTTGATCTTACTGGTGGGACCCCTGAAAAGTATTACATTATAAATATTCAATACAAATTTCCACAATAGTACTTTTCTTGGTTTGGTAGTCAGTTATTCAACAGTTTTCATCTTCAGTTTTAGATTGAAGCTTCTTCTTTTTTCCCATCTTCTTTCTTTTGTTCTACTGAATTAATTTTTAATTAGGATTTTAAACATGGAAATATTTGTATGAATATTATTTTTTGTATTTGAGTAACATCAGGAAAACCACTGTACATTCAAGTGATCAAGTACAGGTTCAGATTCTCACCACAGACTGAAGGGAAACACTATTGCAATAAGAGTAAAAGAGGCATAGGTGCATACACTTCAGGAAAAAATTCTCCACTGATGGTTATTGCCTATAATGAATGCCTATATCTGCTTAAATAGTATTCAAACTTAAAACTAACTGAACAATAAAGTGTAGAATATGAAACAGATTAGGCATTTTTAGGCATTTAAAATGTTATAAATCAATATGCATTTTGACAAAAATTCAGGAAGGCAGCACTATGAAATTAATTCAATTAATTATTCCCAAACCTGTAATGGCATTTCAAGCAAATAAATATTTTACAGCTGATAGACACTAGAGAACGATTTCTCTGGGTCTGGCAACTGATTCAGACTTGCTTTTATCTCCCCACTACTTTTCTCTGAGCATATTTGGCCACCCTTTCTTGCGCTTGCACATTAATGAAGTGTGTGGCAATTCAATTACAAAGCTGAGAGCCATAATCATCCCTGCTCTGGTGTGGGCTCAGTGACAGCACACAGATATATTCATCCCCTGTGGAGTGTGCTTCTTAGCATAATTTAGAGGCTTTGAGAAGCTTTGTTGGCATTGGTTGCTGCTCTCCCTTCTAGAACCTCCCTGCACTTCTTTGTTCCCAAGGAGACTCTCTAGCTGGACCCACTGAGCAGGCAGCAGCAGCATCAATCTGCTTTCCTGTATCTCCCCACAAGCCAATGAAAAGGAATTGTCTGGTGACACTATGGAAGCACTGAGATGTCCAAAAAAAAAAAAAAAATGGACAGAGAATTCCTCTGTGAACAGTCAAATCCTCTGTGATGTTGACTCAGTTGTTACCATGAAATAAATCATGTAGTGCAGTCACTTCTACATGTGATTTATAGGATCACAGAATCATAGAATGGTAGGTGTTGCAACGGACCACTGGAGACCATCAAATCCAAACCCCCAGCCAACACAGGAACACCCAGGACAGGCCACACAGGAACAGATCCAGGCAGGTCTTGAAAGTCTCTAGAGAAGGAGACTCCAGAACCTCTCTGGGCAGCCTGTTCCAGTGCTCTGAGGCCCTCACAGTAAAGAAGCTTTTCCCCATGTTGAGATTGAACTTCCTGCATTTCAGCTTACTACCACATTGGAGATGTAAAGATCAATGCACATTTGCCCTGTCTCAGATCTGATATATGGCAGAGTTGTAGGAACCACTGGCACTAGATGCGATTTCTCTGGTGGGTCTTACTTAAGTGGCATTGGGACCAGACACCAATACTCAAGAGCACTGGTTTAAGGCCAGAAGTTTGTATATACACGCTGCTAATGTAATTCCTTCACTTCAGTATGGACATAGGCTGAAAGACTATAAAAAGGACCAAGACTAATTTGCATTCAGTCAAGAAACTCTCATTCAGTCTCATCACAGTGAATCCTAAGTATGAAATCCATGACTGAGACAACAAACATTTCATTGGCTAGCTTACAATTGTATATGCAAAACCATATTTTATTTAAATTCAACATTATGACTGTGAAATAAATTCCTCTATTTTTTTTTTAACTGACCTTCACAGGCAAACACAACTCTAAAATATCGAGGCATTAGCAAGAGGGATTTTTACAAAGTTTTTAAGGTACGAGCTGCTAAAATTTTATCTATATTGGGAAGATGATTTCAATTGTATTTCTGTGTTAATTGCTATCACCTCAAAGCAAAATTTGTAGCTTATCTGTCTTTTAATTAGGTTTTTGTTTTTACTATGTTTGTCTACAGTTTTAAAACCCACTATGTTAGTCTGGTCCTGAACATTTCACTGGAATTCAGTGGGCCTATGCATGAAGAAAGTATTTATAGGATCAGATATCTCTTCTGTAAAAAGTTGCCTCTGCCTTTATGACATGGGACTAAAACTAAATCCTCATTAATAAAATGTTACACAATGTAGAACATCATAATGAGTAATTTTTGTAGTGTTGGTTGCAAGAATTAACTAGAGTAATTGTAAAATAATTTGCACATTCAGACTGAAATTCTACCTTTTCTTATAAACAATATGATTTTATTCCCTTTTTGACTGTATTTATGATGCGAAAATACTGTAATCTGGTTTTATCCTTAATGAACAAAATACTTCTAGAAAAGATTACCTTTTGCCATCACTTATGATAACATGTGTAAATGTTCAATGGTTACTGAATTATTCTATCTGACTTCTCATTTAGTGTTTCCTGCACTATCTGTCCTTATTTTTTGTTCAGTATGTCCTGATTAGGAATTTGATGTCTTATTTACATATTTTGCATCTTACAAAATTCATATTCTGTACTATATGAGGGCATCTGTGCAACAAAAATAGAATATACTTCATTTTGTTTCTACTTCTTAGACAAATAATGCATTCTGATCCTGCAAATACTACTGAGAACTGAAATCTTTCCTATATATGTCATCATGAACAGACCTAACAGGTCTTCTACGAGATTACTGTACCACAAATAAATATTTAATTGACTGCACTGTAGGGACTTTGTTTTCTCTGGAGCTTCTAAATAAATAGATGTTACTGTAGTAATGAACAGTTGTACCTCTGGTGTAATTTTCACACAACTCCAAAATTTGGTAATACAATTTTTTTTTTTAAATACAACTCTCTTGAAGGCTTTACTTTTTCTAAACTAGTTATTTAGTTGGGCTTTCTAGAATGGCCATTCAATGGGTATGTTCACTCGTACAAGTTAAAGCAAATGAATTTGGGACACAACACATTTTCCACTCTGAGTGTAAACAATTGTAAGTTGACAATTTATTGTGTATTTTGGACCTCAGAAAAATGATGGGTTTTTGACAGAGAATGTAACCAGCTCTTTCTTCAAAGATACTCTTCCTAAATCCCCTGACGAGGGGTAATGGTTTTAAATTAGAAAGGAGTGGATTTAGATCAGAAATAAAGAGGAAGTTCTTTACCATGAGAATGGTGGACCACTGGAACAGATTGTGCAGGGAGGTAGTTGAGGCCCCATCCCCAGAGACATTCAAGGTGGGGCTTGACGAAGCTCTGAGAAACCTGCTCTAGTTGAGGATGCCCCTGCTCTCAGCAGGGGTTTGGAATAGATGACCTCTAGAGACCCCTTTCAACCCCAATATTTCTGTTTCTATGTATTCCTAATGATAATGCCTTTTCCATAGTACATTGAGCGTCTACATGAGGAATAGTTTGTCAAGGAGGATTTGGATTATTCTTCTTGACAAATCATGTCTATTGGACCTGGACCTGTGAATCTTGTGGTTGTACCTCTGATTATTTCTATCATTCAACTCTATCTCTGTTTTGATGAGGAGTCAAATTTCTGTATCATTTACCCTATCAGGGTCATCATCTGTGTCGCTCCAGATATCCCCACCCCATATATCAGGATTGGCACATATAATTAAATTCCTGATCTGGGTGGGAGAGGAAGCATTTGACAACAACTCTAATTTTTTCCTGTAACCTCTAGTTCCTCTTCTGTTCAGGTTTTGTCTTTTGTTCTTGCTTATGATGTTCTACCCATTCCAACAGTTTCTCCTTACTCTCCCATGACCTTTTATCCACGTCTNGAACTGAGCCTGGGGACATACCGCTTCTTGAGGAACTGCAAGGCTCAGCTCAGGTTATGTTTCTTTGTGTAGTGCAGCATTGCCCTGTTTAGCCTGGGGCTTATGGACAATTCAGGGGTCTACACAGCTCCCCACAGTGTTGCCTCTGTGTAGATATGGCCACAGATAGGCAAACAAAGGCTGAGCCCCTTGCACGACCCCCATGAGTTGCCTGCATGCAGCAGATGTTACTGAAACCTGCTTATGAACTATGAGCCAGAAAATCCATACNTAATTAAATTCCTGATCTGGGTGGGAGAGGAAGCATTTGACAACAACTCTAATTTTTTCCTGTAACCTCTAGTTCCTCTTCTGTTCAGGTTTTGTCTTTTGTTCTTGCTTATGATGTTCTACCCATTCCAACAGTTTCTCCTTACTCTCCCATGACCTTTTATCCACGTCTCTATCCATGGGAGACAGTTTACCACCATTTTGCTGTAATAGTTCTTCCACTGTATCCTGACAACTATGCCAATAAATGTGGCAAAAGAGGCTGGACTGTGAGGTTTAAGCAAATGATTTATTTGAACTCACAGGTTTAACTGTAAGGTCCAATCAACCATGTATTTGAAATCTAATACACCACTAATGCAGGTTTTTACAGACTCCATGGAAGAATGGGATATTACAACCTAAAAGCAAGAATACACTGCAACAAACTGGAAAACTATATATTATACATGTGTTAGTTAATCACCCGTGTTTGTAAACTTACNCTCCCAAATCACAAGTGATAGGACAAAAGGAAATGGCCTCAAGGTACACCAGGGGAGGTTTAGGTTGGAGGCTAGGAAGAATTTTTCACCGAAAGGGTTGTCAGGCATTGGAACGAGATGCCCAGGTAAGTGGTTGAATCACTGTCCCTGGTTGTGTTCAAAAGTAGCATAGATATGGTGCTCAGGGGCATGGTTTAGCAGTGGACANTTACATGACTGATTACACAGTTTGAATACACAAGGTTGTAGCTGAAACCCTCCACATGGTTGTGGCAAAACTACACCTGCTAGAATCATGCACAAAAGTTGTCTCTGAAACCCCCACTGAAGCCCTCCAAGCTCTCTTTATCTCACTTTCTCAGGAAGAAGAATAGTGGTTTGAACTGAGCCTGGGGACATACCGCTTCTTGAGGAACTGCAAGGCTCAGCTCAGGGTATGGTTCTTTGTGTAGTGCAGCATTGCCCTGTTTAGCCTGGGGCTTATGGACAATTCAGGGGTCTACACAGCTNCTATTTAGTCTAAAGAAAAGGAGGATAAAGGGAGAATTTCTCATTCTCTACAACTATCTGAAAGGAGGTTCTAGAGAGGTGGGTGCCAGTGTCTGCTCCCAAATCACAAGTGATAGGACAAAAGGAAATGGCCTCAAGGTACACCAGGGGAGGTTTAGGTTGGAGGCTAGGAAGAATTTTTCACCGAAAGGGTTGTCAGGCATTGGAACGAGATGCCCAGGTAAGTGGTTGAATCACTGTCCCTGGTTGTGTTCAAAAGTAGCATAGATATGGTGCTCAGGGGCATGGTTTAGCAGTGGACATACAGAGTAAGGTTAGTGGTTGGACTTGATGATTTTAAGGCCCTTTTCCAATCTAGATGATTCTGTGATTCTAGGATTCAACTGAATATGAGTGCTAACAAATACAACTAAAGTACTGTCTGCACTTAGCTGCAGATCGCCAAGCATTTCTCAAAACCCTTTTCCTGATTCTTGGTTCTCGTTCCTTGTCCATCTCCACCAAATAGTCTCTTAAGTATGGCAATGAAGTTTGCTTAGCATTCCTTAAGCAATTGTCCACTACTGCACCTGGAGTGAAATTCAGTTCTGTGTGAAATGTGAGACAATTTATGCCACTTGGGGGAATTTGGAGTTTACAGAGTGCTTAGACTTTCAACCATCCCTACATTAAAAGGAAAAAACCCAACTTGTTTGTTCTGAACAAACCATCCCTTCTGATATTTTGTGAAATGCAACAGAATAACAGAATACTCAGAATAACATCAGTGAATAAACTAGTTCACTTACTAGCTGAGCCAGTAAGTTATCTTCCACACACTCCAGGCATCTCCTAAACTGTTTCCTGTCTGCTGTGTTATATTTCCAGCAGATATCAGTTAAGTTGAGGTCCCCCACAAGAACAAGGGCTTGTGATTGTGTGGCTTCTGCCAGTTGTCTATAGAACAATTCATCAACCTCTTCACCCTGGTTGAGTGGTCTATACCAGACTCCCAAAAGGATATCTGCCTTGTTGGCCTTCCTCAACTTTGCCCATAAACATTCGAGCAGTCCATCACACTTGTTGACCTCCATGCAATCAAAACACTCCCTAATATAAATAGACACCCCACCTACCTTTCTATCTTGCCTATTCCATTTGTAACAGAATAGAATGGTAAGGGTTGGAAGTGATGTCTGGAGATCATCAAGTCCAATCCCCTTGCCAATGAAGGATCACCTAGGGCAGGCCACACAGGAACATATCCAGGTAGGTCTTGAAGGTCACTAGAGAAGGTCTTGTAATTATCCCATCCCATTCTTGACTCTGCATTATCTATAGAAAAGGTAGAGATCAAAGTTAACTGCACCCCTCACAACAGATACAGCACAGTAAGGAAAACACACTGCTTTCCTCTGAGCAGAAGCTTAGCACAAACACTGGAAAAGTTAGATTGATTTATCTGGACACTAGTTGTCTTGAAAGAGATATCAAACCAGCACTTAAACCTGAGGAAAGCCATGTAGTGTTGGTTAGGAAGTTTTACAATAGGAAAATATTACCTAGGATCAAATTTGCTGACTCCTAGTGAAATTTATGTGAAATGTAAGTCATTGAGTACCCATTGGCTCAAGAGTAGATTTTTCAAAATTTAAAAACTCCACTATGGTTGAATGACTACCTTGCTCTAAAAAATACAAACTACTCTCATTTGTGAAAGCCTGAGAGTGCCTTCTGCTGAGAAGTTTTTCTAGCCAATCTAAACCAGAAGCATTTTACAACATACAATTCGGTGTGCCACACTGTACAGAACATGAGCCAGTGTGGAAACAAGAGTGCTGGGCCCTTTTGAGCTCTGTCCCTTCAAAGCCCCTCTACAGACCAGGGCTGTTTTGCCTAGACAAGACAACTTTGTCTTCATAGCTGTGCATGAGGCTCCCTGTCTCTATGCCAATATTAAGGTTGTAGATTCCCCCTGTTCCATCTTTAGGACACAGAGCATTTCACTTTACCCTCCCTCACCACAATCACTGATAATAATTACATTCTGTGTTAAAATATGAAACCACTTAAAATCCACCACTGAATCAGTCAATGAGCTGGCATGCACTTAAATGCAAGAAGAATTTGGCATTCTGGTTATACTTCCTGAGCCAACCTGTTCTCATAGGTTTCCATGGATTAATTCCACACTGCTGATTAGATAAATCCCTGTTGATCCATGTGTTTGAGATATCCTGAGACCTGTGGGTTTTCAGAAATTTTGATACTTGGTCTTTTGAATTTACCATGCAAGATCAGTATAAAAGTAGAAAAGAAGATTGTAAGGTTGATAAAAGACTTAGCAATATGAATAGAAATTCCTGGCACATACTGACATTTAAAATATATATTAAACATCAAACACTTTAAAACCACACCCTTCATTAACTTCACAGCAGTTTGACACCACCAATTTAGGACAGAGGGGGTGAAATGGAAAGGAATTTAGTACCAGCCAAAGGAGGAAAATAAACCCTGCCCTTCTCTGCTTATGACTGAAATGCTCTTTCTCCTTCCTTCCACTCTCCTTTTCCCCTGAGTGATCAGAAAAAAAGCATGTTTGTGTGTCAAATCATTCTGGTTTCGCTTTTCTTTGCCTGCTCTTGTCGTCTGTCCATTTTACTGGTCGTCATAGCTACAGTGACCTCAGTCCTCAGCTTTCAGGGTCTTACAAGGATTTTTTAAAGCTTTCTCTTGTAGCAGCGCTTTGCAATGCCAGCTTGTCCAATTCTTTAGCTGTTACTGCATTTCTTAATCTATTTGTCCCAACAGTCTCCTCCTTTCCAGTGCTGTGCCCTGACAGACTTCTCAGCAGACCTCTCAGTGTGCCGTTTTCATCTTCACTCCAGTACCAGTTTCTTTCTGACAAGACTTCCTGACTTTAATCTTTCCTTTCCTAGCCTTTGAGTAATATTTTAGCCTTGTCTTCATGTATCTTTAAAGTAATATTTTTATAGCTCTTTTAGACTGAGTTAAGCCAGACAGTCAGAACTGTAGTATCTCAAACAGCTTTTGCTGATTTTTTTGTTTTTTTTTCACTTCAGTCACTTCCTCTGACTTGTGCCTATGAAGGAGTCTGACCAAGAGGCTTTTGCTGTACTAGACAGAGCCAAGGTCAACCTTGAAACCACAGAAACACGAGATGGCACTTGGCTTCTCCTCAAGACTTAATAGGCTCTCATAGTCTCGTATTGTTTCTCCCATTCAGGCTACTACTCTTACAACTGCTTTGGCAAAAGGGACTAATCACTGACAGGGAAGAACAATTTCGGTACTAAGTCAGAGGTGAGTGGCTCTTACTGGATTCAGGGCTTATGTCAGGGAATGTGAGTATGTGCATTTTATCACAGAAATCTGTGACTCCTTGCTGGACAGGTTCTGCTTGACAGATTTGGCTAAAACTTTGAGCAAGGAGTGATGATTTTCATATTAGCACTCAAATGTCAGCAATAAGTTTCATCTCTGTCTTCTGTTGTTATTTCTTCAGAAAGTCACTAGACCTGAGAGTAACTAACTACTATACAAGCATGCTTGTTATATTTATATCAGTAATGCTATAGACATCTTGAACATGAAAATGAGTATTTAACAAGATGTATTTGTTAGCCCTTTAAGAGGCAACAGTATATAATGTAACTACCTGTCCTCTAAACCATTATCCAGTTGTAGGCTACCTAGTAAGCAGTCATAACCCTTCTTTTCTATACATACAAAAATATCAGATCTGAGCTTGCTTATACACATAGCTATGCTAAGTGATTTTATACTTAGCACTAAAATCTTCTTCTTTTTTTTTAAATACATATGATATATGTATTAAAACCACATTTGAAACTGAAATATTGATGGTAAATATACAAAACTGCAGTTTCAATGGATACCTGCAGCACTCTAGTGGCCATTCTTCATAAATGCAACATCACAAGCTGGAAGATAATTTGAACGGTAGAGATTTAAAGGAAAAAAAACCCCAAACCTAACAGCAAAAATTAAAGCCTACAGAGTTAGACATGAAAGTTCTGAAAATGAGCAATAACATACTGTGTGCACACTGATTAAATTTATTCAAACAAACCTGTTTCAATCTAACAGCATTATTGCTGTGCATTATGAATATAATGAAAGTAGTTTGGAGCCGAATGCACTATAGTTTCTGGTCATTTTATCTTTTGATGTACTAGCTCACCAGTTCAAGACAACCTAATTACTGGGAGCTTTACATAACTCACTTTTCCTTCATCCCACTGACTGTAGGAGTGAAATAATAGGCAGTATAAATGGGGAAAAGACTCTCTCCAGTCCTTATCAGGTCCTTTCAAAAAAGAAAGATTTTCTTTTTCCTTGCAATGCTTTTTCTATCATTGTAGGATGTCTATTTTCAGTGCTTGAAGTAATATATTTTACATCTTTTTTTATGGAACAGTAATAAAGAAAATCAATACATCTCTCAATGAAAGAACGGAGTTTTGATTGTTTTACTGAATATTCAACTTTGGTTTACAACATTATTCACCTCATTTGTTTAATTAGCATCCAGAAACTGCAAAACAGGAAAGCATGGACTTGCTTCTGTGTAAGGAGCTGTGGCTGTCAAAGTGATGATACACAGTAAATTATCTTCTATATACATATTCATATATTTTCTTTCACAAGAGTGTCTCAGTATCAAACACAAGAATTCATATTTGCATATTATTTCAACTTGTATCATATTTATATGATGGAACTAATCTAGGATAAGGAAAAGCAGCACATACAGATATTTTATTCATATGATTCTTTTTTTTTCAAGGAAGATTGTAAACAAAAATGTGTCAGTAATTTTGTGTTAGGAAAGACATTCAAGTACTCAAATCCTGGACATGGAGAAGAGCCATAATCAATTAGAATGAGAAGGCAGGACACAAATGTTAAGAAAATATGACATGATGGATAATGGAGTTAGGTCTCTGCACTCTAACCTGAAGCAGGTCCTGAACACAAAAAGATGAAGAGAGGGTGTATACTACTGCTATATTTTCTTACAGCAAGTGGAGAGATAATGGCTGCTAGAACATTAACATTTCCCCAAATACCTTGTTTTAATAACTGCAACGTTGTGATGTGATGAAACAAAGAACTACTGTGATGTGTATATTTGCCTCCAGGAACAGAAGGAACAATTTTGCTATAGAAAGCATCAGAGATTTTTAGTCACTACTGATCTTTGAAGGACAGGAACCAATCAGAGTTCTGAGATTTTTCAGCACTTTCACAATTCAGAATGTTAATTGGAGAGATCTTAGCTTCCCTCCATGAACAAGCTTTGCTCAGACTTTGCAGCTTTACTCAGTAGATGCTTTCATTCACCTGTGATTCTTTTCAGACAGTGTAGAGAGTGCAGAGAGAACAGCATTTAATAACAGAAGGAAACCAACTTAGGATTCATCCACCTAAATTGAAATTTTAAGAACTCGGTAAAGCTGTCCTTCTCAAGAAAGCATCCACACTAATTACATACAGTCAGAAACTGAGACACATTGTCTTTAAGTTCTCAAAGACCTTGTTTGCCCAGTTGACATACTTTAACTCCTAATTAAAATGGAAGCACCCACTCTGAAGACATTCAAAGCTTCCTCCTCCTCCTTCACTGAGTATTTAGGGAACTGAAGTAATGTTTCCACATACCCTTACTTCAGTAGCATACTAGTTGAGGTTTTTGATCCCTTATTCCTATCATTGTGCCACCACTGAAGCTGCACAACACAGCTGGGTCAGATGGGTTTAATATTTCATGTCGGTAAGTTTTTCATTTTTCCGTGGCTGCCAACCATATGTTAGGTGCAAGAGAAAACAGTATCAAACTGTGAGGTTTTGAACAGGCTTTATCAGAACAAAGGAGCAGTTTCTCATCATGATACTTTGCGCATTATCCAAAACAAACAAGAAAACAACTGTGTCATATTTCCAAGGATGGGCCAGGAGCATAGCCTTTAATGGGAAGTGTGCTGAAAGCACTGGTAATCAAATGGACCCATCACAGCTGAGGGTTAATTCCTCCTCTTTGGCTGAAGCCTAAACCAATTGCATTCAGGAAATCAGTGCAGCTCAAATATTTTCAGAGTTAGATGCTATTTGTTCATGTATATAACTAAACAATACCAGCTAATGTCTTTCACTAGTGCTGCTACCTTTTGGTGGCCAAAAAGTGCACAATCGTACTTGAATATAACAAAGAATAAGAATAATGGAGATTAATTTTTCATGGGAGAGATTTAAAAAAGAATGTGATTGAGGCAAAGTGCTAATACTTCAATTAAAATTTTTATCTTTTTTTTCCCCCTCTTTTTTTTCCCTTCTGTTAAACTGCATGAATACCACAGGCTCTATCACCAGTTATAGCAGCAGAGAACTTCAGCATCGCAGTCAGAGGCCAAGATACATATGGGATTATTGCAGCTGGTGAAGAATGTATGAACAGAGATTACAAGAAGAAAAATAGATAGTAGGCATGAGAAGGAGTCCAGTGTAAGCATGGTACTTCCAATCAAGAGGGTAAATAGGAAATTTATATCTGTCTGTCATTACAGCATACAAGGTAGTATCACATATCATAACAAAGATGGTGGAGGGGTAAGCAGAAAGAAGGGCAAAGAAATTGACAATGGTCAGAGTTTAACTAAAATTCTAGAACTTTAAAATATTTGAGATGTACATTAGTATCAGCTTAGATTCTTTGGCTTTGATGGACTTACATCTGTTTAAATTATCTGAAGAAATTATATTTTTATGGGTACATCTTTATTCCTTCAATACTTTTCTGTCAGTTTGGATGTCTAATGAATAATAACTTCATTTGAAAAGTAAACCTTTAATAAAATTCTACAACACAGTACATATCAATTAGGTAATAGATACGTGATGAGAAGAATGTATATCTATCTCTGTTCAACAGAGAGAGTTACCGCATATGAATGTGCTACTGCTTATTTGTAAGAAAGATGATACTTTGCTAATGCAAAGTAAAATATGTGACAGGAGGGAACTTATTGCAATGATTTCAGAGACCCTCTCCAATTTAAATTCCTTATTTCAGCAATAGGTACAACAGTAGTCTGCAAATTTGTCTGCATATTTGAAAATGTACTTGCTTCCCCCTTCCTTTCCTTTCTCTCTAACTCTCCTACAAACTATGGCCAGCATTAAGTAAATTGTAATCAGGGATTGAAAAATACACATTAAGATAAAAGGCATCTTCCCTTTGGCAAATGTCATCACCTCTGCAAAGGTCAGGCTTTCATTTCAAAATGTACTTTTAACCCCTCCCAGTTGTGAGGATACTTGTCTAAATGTGAATTAAGTGGGAAGAAAACTGTCTTCCTGAGAGCTCAGATAGAAAACTCCCCAGCTTTTGTGATTGCTTGGATGTGTCAGCTTCTGCTGCTGCTAATGCAGACCCTCAGGTCAGCCCTGAAACTGAGCTGGATCAGCTCGTTTCCCCTCTGCTGCTGCCTCGTAGGTGCTGAGCATTGTGTATGCAGGCAGAGACAGTCATCCCTCCTGGGAGCAGCACACAAACACTTGCCAGGCAAGCACACACTAGCAAAGGGCTTGTGACACTACTCTGGCAGCTGCCAGGAAGAGAGGGAAGAACAGAGAGGGATTTCTTCATTTTTTTTATCACATAGAGGAAAGACAGCTGGGAAAGCACTTCAGGATCATAGGAACTTGCAGAAGTCAAGGTTCTTACATATTTACAACACAGATGTCTCATCTGTATTTTCTCACTACCCTCTCTTTGCACAGCAAGAGCTCAGAAAAGACTGCTGCTGCATAGGCCTTCTAGGACGTCTTGTTACAAATCTCTCTGCTGCCAAAAAAAAAACCAAAAAACCCAACCCACAATGAAAAAGGTTTCCACCATTTAAAATAACATATCAGATACGAAAGAAGGAACGGATGAAACTCTGAAAAACATATATTTCTTGTGTGATGACCTGTCATTTTGTTGAAGCAGAAGACAGGACCTACCAAGGAAAAAATCCAGTACAAAGGTTATATTTTATTTACATGTTCTTGTTATTTGTCTTTGAAAAATCCCCGAAGTATAAACTTTCTCTGTAGTGACAGGAAGTGCAATACCAGCTTTATCCATACCAATATTTCATCCCTCTGTAGCAGGAAGGCATGCTATAGAAATGTATTTTTTCTCTTGAGTTGTATCCCATCTCATACATTTTGATTCTGTTCACTCAGGCATAGTAGTCCTTTGGGATGTAATTTCTACAAAAAGAAAATAATCTGTATTTATTCATCTTCTACTGGAATTCAATCCCACCCAGTAACCTAATGCAAATCTCATACCACAATATTTTCCTATACAGGTAATCACATCTAGAGTATAGTCTTGTTATCAGAAAGACTTTTCATTGCAAAGGTTTATTTTATCTACAAGGTGGATTTAAGTTTCCATTCCTATCCAAAAATTTGCCATGTGACACAAGCCATATGTCTTGGTGAATGTCTTATTTGAGCTAAACCATGTCTTGTTTCTCAGAGCACTTCTGCAATTTCCATACCTTCTTCCACAGGGCTGCGGAACATTCCAATGAGTGCAGTGGGTGACAAGCCAAGTTATTGCCTCTCCTTATCCCACCCAATCTGTACCTGGTGCATGATCTAAAACCCGTGGTTCATAGAATGACCAAAGGCATGTGAGCAGTGACCCTTATTTGCAGGGGTAGATTGGAAACAGCTTCCTTCAGATATTCTCAGAATAACATCTCAAACTACTGTACAATATGGCTATATGATATGTTTTAGTGTGAGGCTTTAATCTATAAATAGATCTGAATTTAAGAGAGGAATATTCTTCGAAGGTTCAAGTCTCTACCTAGCAGAACTATCACACCACCACAAACTCACAACATCCTTTTCACAGCAGGACTCAGACCTAAAGTTTCCCTTGTTGCCACAAAACCTAAAGACTACAGCTTGCTGACCAGACTTATTGCTTTAATAAATCTGGTGTATGTGACATAAAATTTAACTAGTGCTCAGTGCTCAAGTTTAATGTTGTGACATTTTTGTTTGTTTGTTTGTTTGTTGTGGTTTTAAAAATAAACATATCTTTTAAGTGAGCAGAAAGATGCTATTTTAGTTACTACAGTGACTGCTTCAGCTATAAAGTTGAGTGCAATGAATTATTTTCCTTACAGTCTGTTTTCAGTACAGAGATGGAAACTGACATTTGTTTCAGAGGTCACTGAGATGTTCTATAGATGGAGAGCTTCAGAAATGCAGCTATAATGTTGGCAAGGTTAGTGGTTAGTGGTGATACTGGTCAACGGTCCTCAAAGTTCCTAATTCCTAGATGATGGAAATGCTAATTAGTTCTTGTCAAAGGGGGAAAAAAGGATGGAATATGATCTACTGAATATATTATCCCAACATCTTGTTCACTTTGAGTTAGGCACCTACATGAAAGTGTTTATTGGTTCATCAATGGTATCAGCAATCATATTAATGGAGGCATTCAAACAGAAATTAATTAAGTTTTCGAGAGACTTGCTTAAATGCTCTGTTAGTTGCTAAAGCTGACATAGACATTCCTATATTGGGTATTGGTCTTGGTCATGAAAGTGGAATAATGGTATATATAAAAAACAGAATTATAAAAAAAAAATTAAAAATTATATCTTCAATCAAAATAATACAAGACAATTATTTTTGGAAAATATATGTTAATAATGAATAAACAATTAGTTAGAATCTGTTATCAAGAAGGATTTTTCAGGATACTTGCAACTTTATAGTTTGTATTGATCGAATTAAATATAAAGCTGGAGAGTGTAGCTGTCCAGTGTGTTCCTAAACTCCCTCTACTGGGAGGAAATAAGCACTTTTAACATTACAGTAATTTCACAGCTAAAAACTTGCATTCTATATTGTAGGACAAAAAGTTATTTATTGAACATTATTTGATAAGTAGGAGAGGGATTTTTTTGTTGTTTTGGGTTTGTTTTGTTTTGTTTTGTTTTTTTTTAATATATTTTATTACTATTATTTTAATATTTTTATTTTAATTGTATTATTTGTTTATATGTAATTTATTCTCTTTCTACTCTGAACAACTAGCAGATATACCTGGACTGCAAGTACACCTCCTGATTGTTGGAAATTGTTTATATATGTGCAGCTGGGGCTTGAGGGGATGAAACGTCTAATCAAATATCAACATTTACTGAGAGAACATCTACATCCGAACCAGTCACCTTTTGCATGCCTAAAATCAACTGGACAAATGAGTAGGTTTTGGGTGTAATTTACATCATACTAAAGCAGTCATTCAAGATGACTGGCACTCTAGAAATGCCGACTTCACCCCTGTAGTAAGAGTCAAGAGTGAATGGCTCTCACACACATATAAAGCTTGACAAATAAATCTATCCAGTGGGAGAGTGGTATTCTGAGTAATGGAGGTGTAATGTTAACCAATAGAGTATGTTGTATTAAATAAGATATAAAGCCCACAGCAACAGAAATAGTTCAGAAGTAACAGTATACCTTAGACGACTTTTAAATTTAAAATTAAAAAAAAATGTTCACTTTCTTATTTATGAAAGATTTCAAAAAACTATTAATTGTTTTAGTAATACAAAGGTATGTGACTAAAATGGCTTCTAGTATTTGGTTTTGGAGGAATACTAGTTGCGAAGTGTATTAATCAACCATTATTACTCTGCAAGCATGTAGTATTTTCAACAATAATCATTATACCGCATATTCAGCTATTTAGAAGGACGAACTAAGCTTAAAAATGCATTTGATTAGCCTGCCTTTAGCTATATCTGGTACCTTAAGAGTCCGTAGTCTCAAAGGCGATGCAGGTTGTATAAAAGGCTGCAGTTTATTCATATAATTTTGAAATCAGCAAGAATGTGATGTTTTAATCTTCTTAGTATAAGAATGTGTATTACACGGTGATCTGAAAATGCATTTTCCTAATATAGCTTTCGTTATACCAGACAGGTCAAACAGTATATGCCATAGTCTGTTCTCACAGCTCTCTAGTTCTGAGAGTGGTCATGTAGAGAGACAAAACTGTGTTTTTTGCTGAACAAGCTTAAGAGTCTTACCTCTTTGTTGCAAATATCATCATCTTGATATATTATTTTTCGCTAAATATCACTAACTCATTTTTAATATATATATATAACTCCAAAGAACTTTCTCCTTGGTGGGAAGAATGAAATGGGATTTCTCTGATGAAAACACTTTGTGATGAATGCAGCATTTCTTATGGAAAGAGTGGAGTAAGTGCTCTTTGTCCCTGTGCTACAGAGGAGGTAAGTTGCTGCATTATGCAAAAAAAATCTTGCTTTTCAGAGCTGATATTTTCAAGCCTAAATGTATTGTATTGCAATGATCTCTCCTGAAAGCATGTAGGTTTTCAACTCTAAGATACATTACTAAGATACATATCTTGATACATATACTTGAAGTTAAAAGATGCATTGCTTGCAGACTGTGGCAACATATGTGGAATTTATAATTGTGATACAAGGATGAAAGACAAGATTTTAAAAAGAAATACAGCTGTACTGCAGCCAGTTTTTAAGGGTTTGTGACACTGTTCATACCCACACTGTGAACTGGTAATTCACCAGCTAATCTCTGCATAGATGAGACAGTGAACTGTTTTATGTTACTGAGCTTTGCACCATTCAAAATCCCAAGAATTCAAAAATTTAAAACACAATCTGCATGTGGGTGTTTGCACAAGAAGATCTCATGGTTTAAGGTCAGCGCAATTTGCTAGATCTATAGCAAGTGCTATCTCTTAACCCCTCTCTCACCCCAAAGGGGAAGAAAAAGAGAATAAAGGAAAGAGACTTATGAATGAGGAAACTAGAACAGCTTTAATGAAAATAATAATAATAATAAAATATAATGTATACATATATATACAAAACCAGTATCAAACCCAACCCCAATGATGGCAATTACACCACTGTCACCACTGATGCTGTGGAGCAGGCACTGGGAAAGTCCTAGGCTGGACTCAGCAGCAGACAGGAACTGGATTCAGGATCTTGATTCTGGAACTGAATGAAGGAATACATGGAATTGTATGAACAGAACCCTCCTCAGATGCCAGCCATTGAAAAAAAAAAGACCCTTGTGATCCCTCAGCTATATTCTGTATATGACTTATATGGGATGGAATATGTCATTGGTCAGTTTAGGGTAACCTATCCTGTCCACTCTTTCCCACAGATGCAGCCTTTTCCTTTCTGCACCCTTAATGTGGTACAAAAGATGTAGCAGTGGCCTTTGTCTGCACACCAATCCTTGGTACTTACTTTAAACATTAACAATTATCACTGCTAGAAGACACTGTCTGCAAAAACCGTGCCATTAACTTCAGACAGTGCAGTTAGTTAGAAAAAACTGAACTGGAAAGTAAAATCACTGAGCAGAATTAGTTCTATTCTAACTCAGACCAGGACACAAGACCAAAATGCTGGGAACCCAGCATGAATGGAGAAATTTGCACCATTGCAAAGTGCAAATAGACTTGACACTCAAAAGGTCATGGGATAATTACTCTAGCACAACGTCTTCTCAAAACAGGGACAACTATAGGGTCAGGCCAGGTTGCTCAGGGCTTTATCTAGTTGGGTCTTGGAAAACTCCAATGGTGGTGGTTGCACAACCTGTTCTCTGGGCAAACTGCTCTGCTTTTGGGCTGCTCTTGTGGAATTTTTTCCTTATATCTGTTATAATGCACACAGTGTCATCCCATTAAACTTCAAGATGTGTGTTATCAGAGTGCTTGTTTTATGGTAGTTATCTCCATATGTTTTTTCTAATCAGCCATTTTGAATCTCAAACATACATTTGGATATGTGGAAGATAATACTATCACAGGCTGTGAACACAGAGTATTGGAATGAATCCCACAAGTTAAATACAGGCCCATACAGGCTTAGCAAAAATTAGAAGCCACACTGTCATGGACACATCTATTTCAGCCAAACCTCCCAGTTTTGTATCAGTCAAACCTCCCAGTTTTGTATCAACAAACTTGCTGAGAAGACACTCTGTCCCTTCATTGAGGTTGTTGATGAAGATGTTGAACAGGACTGGATCCAGCACTGGTCCTTGGGGGATTCCTCTAGTTACAGGCCTCCAGATGGACCTGGCAGTATCGATTACCACTCTGGGCTCTATTTTGTAGACAGTTCTTAATCCATCTCACTGCCTGTTCTTCTGTCTCACACTTCCTGAGCTTGCTCATGGGGATGTTATGGGAAACTGTGTCAAACGCCTTTCTAAGCTCAAGGTAGACTACATCCACTGATCAACCTGCATCTACCCAGTTAACCACAATATCAAAGAATGCTATCAGATTAGTCAAGCATGATTTCCCTTTGGTAAATCCATGCTGACTACTCCTGATAAACTTCTTCTCTTCCATGTGCTTAGAGATAACCTCCAGAACTCCATCATTTTTCCAGGGATGGAGGTGAGGCTGACTGGTCTGTAGTTTGCTGGATCTTCCTTCTTGCCCTTTTTGAGGACTGGAGTGACATTGAATTTCCCACTTACTTTTGGATAATTGCACTAGTTTTCCTCATGTGTCTGAAGAGAAGTACGGTTCCATTTCTCTGCTTTCCTTTTCCTGATTTTAGGAGAAGAAAGAACACTCAGAAATTCTCATCTGAGATAGAAACAAAGCAGCAAAGAGAAGTGAAATTTTTCCTGTTGGACTCTAGATGTTGCAGCTCTTGAAACCTTGAAAGTGTAATTTCACTTACACAAAGTATCAGGGACTACATTTATTATTATTTAATAATAAATCAAATGCCTCCTTACTGACACTGTATTTTGAGACTAGGTGAACATTTTGGAAATTAAGGGGCTGTTAATGTGAGCTTTCATAAGACAGCATTTCTACTTTATTGATATAACATGTTATTAAAATCTGTCATGACTCTAATAAAAACTACAAAAGAAAAAAAAACAGACAAAAACAAACAAACAAAAACTAAACCAACCAAACAAACAGAAAAACCCACCACCAAAACTCACCAGCTTGCTATTTTTCATTAAAAATCTGAAAGGGAATCTTCTACTAATAAATGATTAAAAGCACAGTTAGTAGGTGTGGTGTTTTCTAGTCCAAGGTCTTTCTGTGCTACATTCATTCAAATCTCTATTGATTTCAGTAATCTGATCCAAAGGAATAGTGGATATCCTATGTAGAATGGAACAAGTCAAGAGAAGAGACTGAGAGAAAATCCTCCTATGACATTCAGTAGTCCAGTAATCAGATAATCAATGCAGAACATACTGTGCTGACTGTACTAGGGGATTTGAAACTACATCGCTGCTTTCCAGGACTTTATTTTAAATCTTGAGGCATTTCTCTCTCATATTCACCAACAGTTTACCCTTGTCCATAGGAACCTCTTCACAGAAAGATATTTTCCCATTAATATGATCACAAAAAAAAATAAAATCCAGTTGAGGTAACTTTGTTGAAAATATATCCACAAGATCTACTTTTAATATTGCCAGGAAATTTCATTTAACTGCTAACAAAAAGACAAATGACCTCTCCACCATACACCAAACATATTTTTCCTACTTTTAAGCTACATGTTTAGAACAAAGAGATTTAACAGTCATCAAAATATCTCTTGATTCTGCTTTTATGGTTATATGCACCTATATAACCAAATCTATTACATTTTATTTCACATCTAACCAAACCCCTTACATGGTTTTCATATCTTAGTCATTACATATTTCTTTACTGCCTTTTTTTACTTTGTATTCGGAACATCAAGAGATTGTTCTATTACACTAGAAATAAGGTATACTACTGTATTTGGTTTGTGTGACAAGGTTTTGTTAGCAGAGGGACTACAGGGCTATCTTCTGTAAGATCTGCTAGAAGCTTCCCCTATGTCCAATAGAGCCAATGCCAGCTGTCTCCAACATGTAACTGCCACTGGCCATGACCAAGCACATCAGCAACAGTGGTAGTGTCTCTGTAATAACATATTTAAGAAGCGGAAAAAAAAACCCTGTTCAATGGCAACTTCAGATGGAGAGAGGAGTGAGAATATGCAAGACAAACAACTCTGTATACACCGAAGTCAGTGATGGAAGTGGGGAAGGAGATACTCTAGATGCTGGAGCAGAGGTTCCTCTACAGCCTGTGGTGAAGACCCTGGTGAGTTGGGAGTTGCCCCTGCTGCCCATGGAGATCCACAGTGGAGCAGATATCCACCTGAAGCTCATGAAGAACCTCATGTCAGAGTGGGCGGATGCACCCAAAGGAGGCTGTGACAGGAGCAGGATTCTGGAAGAACCTGTGGCCCAATAGAGAGAAATGCTCACAGTGGAGCAGGTTTGCTGTCAGGACTTGTGACTTCGTGGCAGACCTACACTGGAGCACTCTCTTCCTGAAGGACTATACCTCATGGAAGGGGCCCACCCTGGAGCAGTTTGTGAAGAACTTCAGCCGGTGGAGAACTTCATGCAGGACTGTCTCCTGTGGGAGAGACCCCAAGTTGAAGCAAGGGAAGAATCTGAGGAGTCCTCCACCTGAGGAGGAAGAAGCAACAAAGACAACCCCCATTCCCTGTCTCCTGTGCTGCTGTGGGAGAGGAATTGGAAAGTTTAGGAGTGAAGCTGAACCTGGGAAAAAGAGAAGAGTAGGAGGAATGCATTTTAAGATTTGGG
Source organism: Chloroceryle aenea (assembly GCA_013399075.1). Taxonomy (NCBI): domain Eukaryota; kingdom Metazoa; phylum Chordata; class Aves; order Coraciiformes; family Cerylidae; genus Chloroceryle; species Chloroceryle aenea. The sequence continues at coordinate 44,200 of VWZY01000514.1, forward strand.
TTCCATTTCTCATTATCCTGCTCTCATTTGATTTGTAATAAATGAAACTAACATCCCTAAGCTGAGTCTGTTTTGCCCATACTGATAATTGGGGAATGATCTCTGTCTTTTTCTCGACCCACAAGGTTTTTGTTGTATTTTCTCTCCCCTGTCCAGCTGAGTAGGAAAGTGTTGCAGCAGCTTTCGTGTGCATCTGATGTGCAGCCGGGGTCAACCCACCACAATTACTTTTTCTTCTCAAAATGTCACAAATGATCTATTTCCAAAATAAAACATATTTTCTTTACTACTCATTGTTCAATGTCATACAGTCTATCATTCAGAAAATTGATGGTTTCAGAGTACAGGATGTAAAAGCTACTATGAAAAATAAATTGCACAGAATCACATTAATGCATATGAAGATCATCACTGCACTGCTACACAAACAGCAAAGCAATCTGAATCAGAGATATAAACAACAAAATAAATAAAGTTTCAAGAGGTATTCAAATTTATTGAATTTAAGCTTAAGTAAATATCCTTATTTTTCTTCAAGAGCATATAAAGCTCAGATTTTGTTTTGGGCTACTAAAAATGCAAATATCCACCCAGTGAGATTTTAAAAAACACCTGTCTATTAAATTCTTGATTAGTTCCTATGAGTTTTGACAATCCTACTGCAGTACTGTCTGCATCTTTAAGTGTCTGAATACCTTTAGAAATCTTGACTGAACTAGTACTTGCATTAATCACAGAATAGAAAAGATAAAAGCATTAAGTCCAAGTTTTTAATTAAAGTGTCAGGATGAGATATAACCAAGATAACATAAACTCTAGGAGCAAAGAATGCTTCTCTAACCAAACACATGTCAAGAGTGGGATTTTTTTCTTTTTTTTTGTATGGGACACAGATGCCGGGTTTTTGTGTGAATAAATTCAGTCTATTCAAAGTACCTGCAGTCATCTTATAGATGGTAATATGCAGTTTTCTGAGTGACTTCTGGGATGCTGAGATTTTTTGTGATACCAATAGCCTGTGATTGCCTATTTCTCTGTAAACAAAAATTTGAGGGCATTACAAAAGACCCCTTTGGTGTAATATACAGTAAAAAATGTTACCTCATACCACTAATGGATCTGTAAAAATATGAAATACCAATAGAGACGCAATATAAAATAGAAATGCTTTATATCATCACTATTTCTTTTTTTTGATCCTGATATACCAATTTTCTGAACAGTCAACTACTAGCTTTATGGCATAGTAGAGACATGATAAAATGACTAAATTATAGAAATATTAAGAGAAAAAGCAATTTGCTATTTCAGGTTAGTTTTATAATAATTAAATATTAAATTATCCTTTCTTAAAGTAACCAATATTTTATGTTAATTTGGCAAATATTTTAATGTAGATCCTTTCTTTTCAAAGTATGGATTGTTTGTGAAGTTTTAGTGACAATCTGGAAGAGATGGTCTTTGTATTCTAGAACATTTTCAGAGTATATTAACTAGAATTCCTATCAATTATAACATTGTAAGATATTATAGATTATGTCAATAAGTTTAGGCAAACTTACTCTACAGTGTTTTAAAAGTGCTGTTGCACATCTTGGCAAACTAAATTTCCCATGTATCTCTTTTTTTTTTTTATATAACGTATGTACAGATGGCTTGGCTTGAATTTTGTTCATCTTTGTGTACTGGCAACAAATTACCTGAGGATGAAGTCCAATCGCACAGTCTGTCATTGCACAAAAATTCCAATAACCACAGAAGTAATCACAGAATTTGGACTGTAATCTGCATCTTAATCATAGTTGTTAGGTTAGCAGTCATTTGCTTAATTTGAAGTTCACTGAACAATTATTATTGTTGTAGTGGTTTGACCTTGGCTGGGTGCTAGGTGCTCACCAAGCCACACTATCAATCCCCACTCCTCTCATCTTGATCATGGGGAAGAAAATAAGAGGAAACTTGTGAGCTAAGACAAAAACAGTTTAATGAAATGTGAAGCAATGCTGTGCGTGGAAGCAAGAGAAAACAAAGAATTATTTTCTTCTTCCCATCAGTAGGTGATGTCTGGCCTCTTTTTGGGAAGCAGGACTCCAAATGCATAGTAGTTGCTCTGGAGGACAAGCCAATGCCCCCATCCCCCTTCCTCTTTTTCTAGCTTTTATTGTTGAGATGACATCATATGGTATGGCATATTCCTTTGGTCAGTCTGGGACAGCTGTCCCAGTTGTGTCCCCTCCAAAGATCTTGTTCATCCCACTGCAGGGGGAATGTTGGAAAAACAGCCTTAGTGCTGTGCAAGCTCTGCCCAGCAGTATCCACAATACAGGTGTGTTATCAACACCTTTCCAGCTCTCAGTAGAAAGCATGGCACTGGAAGGGCTGCTCTGGGGAAAATAAACTCCATCTCAGTCAGAGCCCAATACAATGGTAAAAGTTAAGTTTTTCCGAAGATGATACTGGAAAGATCACCAAATGGTTTAAATGAAAGTACATTCTGTTTTCTACCAATCCATTTCTCTCCTCTTGAGGATGCTTAGAGGTCTGATGGGTTCTTTATCACCAGTCTTTAGAAGTGACATCTCTGAAAAATATGGGGCAGCTCAGATAAAGCTAAGCCTGATACTGCAATCATTCGATATGATCTGTAACCTAGGTACTATTAGATCAGCTGTATGCAATTCTACCTTCCGGCTGTATTATCCACAAATATACCAGAATATCAAAGCCATATCACTGACTACAGCTGGTAAACAGTTTACGGGATTTCACTGCATTTGTCAATTCCATTTCACGTAGCTGGTCTGAAGGTACCTTCTACGCAAATGTCTAATCTATTTTGAATCATAAGATTGAAAAGATCCCTTGCCAAAGAGTTCCATCTGTCAAATTTATGTTTATTGGACCATGAAATTTCTCTAACATCTTGAGCTTTTTGCAGAGATTGTTTTCATGTTGAAACCACTCAGATTACTACTAACAAACCAAACCATTTCTACTAAACAGTAGATGTGCTTTAAACAGCTTCCTTAAATTAAAAGAATGCCCCCTTATGAAGAAAATACCGTACTAATACAATTACTATATACAATATGTGAAATATAAAAATAATCTTATATCCTTTATGTATACTTGCAAATTCCTTTTCCTAATGGGTACTTATGCACAGACGATATACACTTATGTGACTGGATGGATCCGGATCTAATATCAAACAGTCCATACTGAAAAAAAACATAATTATTTCTAGTTTGCTATATTGTAGCATAAACTGTAATAATTTTCCGAAAGACCTGCAAAAATGTTACACTTCATACACATATACCTTTCCTTTTTGATATTATAGAGATATGATTTGCAAGCCTTATTACATTTTAATTAGGTCTTTAAAGATCAAAAGACAACAGAGTATCTCCAGATTCCTTTATGCAATGATTTTTTTTTTTTTCCTAAAATTACAACCCTGATGAAATAAATTAATATTCTTCATTACTGGTAATCCTGTACGCCATGAGCTGATACCACTCTAAAGAAATTCTAAAAATTTAAATGAAGGCAAAATTTTTGAATTCAGAACCCTATTTAAATGTCCTCCAGAGCTTTTTCTCATTCATCTTACATTAAAAGAGAGAAAGATAGTACAACAGGATCCTTATGAATAAGTGTATTGCCCTGTGTTAATAAGCTTCAACAGCTATATATTCTAGGTTTAACTGTTAGAATTCAGCTAAGGCAATAAGACCAAATCAGATCTTGGTAATTTACATTTTTATAGTTTTTGCTAACGTAATCTAGAATTGACTTTTACTGCCAAGAGAGGGCACAAAATAGTATATAAAAATTACTTACTACACTTGGTTTAGACTTTGTTTTCAAACATGAGTTTTTCTTAAAAATAATTAAAGAAACACAGAGTATTCAATAGCCACAATGGAAAAACAAAAGAACAAACAAGCAAACAACTCCTGTTCAACTGAGAAAGAAGTCCAGAGAGAGTTGTAATATTGCTGAGTTGAAATCCACTGTAACAGTTAACTGTCAGAGAAGGAAACATGCAGTGGATAAAAGAACAAAAGTCTGCAGAAAATTTCTCATTATAAATGAGTGTAGGATAATTGATGTATATATATCATTCCATCTCTTTGTTTCAGATTTTCTAGCATAGAAAGGAAGAAGAAATATCATTATATTCCTAATAAGTGACATGGATTTCCTTATATTGCAAAGGATTTTTAAAAAGTTTTTTTGAGAGCAAGTACAGAAAATATGTATTAGTTATACAGGTTTCATTAGTGGGGTAGTTATATTTCCATCTACTGCAATGATATCCAAAACAAAAACTTTAGTATTGTAAACTGGGAAGATGAAAAGTTTTATATGATTTAAACTAAACAAATTCTGAATGTTTCATATAGCTTTGGTAGAAGCAGAGTCCAACAATTGATGACAATGTGGCATTTCTATCCATCCACCAAAGATTTGTAATTGGTTTATAGCAGACATAAAGGTTACAGGCTGAAGTCTAGATGTTCCTATCTAATGTGCTTTTAGTATATGAGGATAGACTATTAAAACTACTTTTTTGTTTCAATCTCCTTAATAATAATGCTAGATCTCTACAAGACTATAATCTCTCAATTCCGAGGTATCTTTTTGATAGGACAGATTATTGAAAAGAGCAGTTTTGTGTGATTTAGTGGCATTTAAAAGACATTTTTAAATTTTCCAAAAAGAAATAGATGTCCAGGTGATGTGCAGAAAGACAATATCCTCAAATCGCCTTCTTTCAAAAACAATTTACAGAAGAAAGTATGGTATAGCTGACTCCAAAACTAGTTTATATCATAAGGTAAAGATTATGTCAAATTTTACCCTCAGATAAGTGCATGGAAGTCTCATTCAAGACTTTGGATTATGAACATTGAATGGCAAGAGACAGACATGGAAACACTTGCTTGTCATGAACAATGGTACTGATTTTTACGTTGAAAAGGAATTTTTTCTACTAGGGTTTTTTTCTGACATACCTTAGGAAATCCATATAAAGGTATTCTCCAATCTGAGACCATGTTGTAAATGTAAATTTGCTACAATAAAAGTAAAAAATCAAAGTTCATATTATCAACATTTATATATTTGCAATAAAGACATCTTAAGTGTTTTTAAAAATGACTTAACAAAGCAGGTTTTGTTGTTATTAACTGCAGCGCAGAATCAAAACCCCTGCTTACCTTTTAGTTAGCTTCAGTAGATTTTAGTTTGGATGCCTTTGTAGTGTCCCATCAACATTAACCTTGGAGGCCAGTCTCCTTAGAGCCAGTATGATCAGAAAAATCAGCATGATCAAGATTATTGTATCAGATGCCTCAGCCGCATACAACATAGTCACTTAGTGACTCCGCTGTCTTCTTTGCCCCTTTTCTAAAACCTGTGACATAATACCCACTAACTCTTGAGAGGGTCTTGTTTTTAGCTTCAGATTGTGCCCAGATGTAATGGGACTATTTCCAGAGGAACTAGAATGGAAACAATTTCTTGGAAACCTTAAAACTGCTTAATGCTTAAGAGGAGTTAGAAAAATATCACTTTTTTTTATCTCCGTGTTGGAATCAAAGAACACTTCGTTTCTGTAACATAGAGCCCATGTATATTATAGAACTAATTCCAACTTTGGAGCTGTTCCCTGCTTAATAAATTATTAATATTTCATGCCATTCATTTAGTGAAAAAGACTAGTGAGAAAAGGTTTTTAATCAGGAGTAGCCATCAGGGTAGCAACTTTTTAATGTGAAAATTCCAGGACAGGAGAGAGGAAAGAGATGTTCCCTTTTAAGGTGAAAAATTCTGTCAGTCATAAATAAGATACAAAAAGCCCTTATATTTCTAGTCCTTGAATATTCATTATGCTGATATTTTATGCCAAAGTTTCATTAGGTGACAAACATTAGTAATAGGATTTAAGGTAGTTCTCTATAATACTGAGTACAGTCAGAAATAAATCCACTAACAATAATAATACAACCTCTAGTAAAGGTGATTTAAAAATAGACTGTTTGGGTTTTTTTACATCCCCACATGTTTTTCTATTTCTATTTTTTTGGTCTGTTAGTAAAAGAATACAAAATCTTAATCCCCTGCGCTGAAGTCTCTTAACCCTGCTTATGAGAAAAAAAAGTATGAATTGGCTTAAACCACATTTCTGGTTTACTAGTCAGGATATTCATTTGAGAGGTCAGAGAAGCTCCTAGGGCTGTTCTGTTTTGGGTTTGGTTGGCTGCTTTGCAGAAAATATAGAAACAAAAATAACCCGAAGGAAGAAACAACACTGGAATATAAATCTCTAAATTATTTGGGTTTTACAAAATATGTTCCACATATAAATTAGCATAATTGTGTGCAAGGTTGATCATACCAGCTTTCTAAACTATTAAGCCACAATTAGGTCATACCAGTGTGTAAGTACAATGTGAAATATGGGTTTGATTTGGAGGTTTTAAATATGACACAAGTTGGGCTGATTTTCTTATTATTTATATTAAGCTGTTTATTACAGTGATGTGATATTTAGAAGACATGAAATTTCATAGCACTGTTTTTAAGATTTGGCAGAAATATTACAAAACTTGTGCTGTAATGATGAGCCTAGTATTGGCATAAAGGACTTTTTGTCAAAGAAGAGTCTACCGCATTCTGCTAGAATCCTAAAAAAAATTGTAAAAATTTTGTGTAAAGAGCTAGGAACTCTCACACCTATCCAGGGTAGATGGTCTATGCAGTGCATAATTTCTCATGGTCACACTCATAGTTAATATATGAGTGAGTGACGTTCTACAAATACATTTTTCCTTTCAATATAATTCCTGTGAAAGCAGAAAAAAAATCAGTCTCACTGCCTTCTCCTAGTTCCTTGACAGGAAAGTATCATGGATTTAGTGCCAACTAGATCACTATTTTTCACTTAGCAGTTGAAGTGTAAAGTAATGATACTGTTATTTAATGCAGACACAGTCAACCATAGAAAGAGATGGTGCATGTGCCGCAATCACCTACCAGCCTCAGTGTCATTATTGTCTCTAAATACTTCTACTGTTTTACAAAATAACTGCCTCAATGAGACCAGAGCTGCAACATGTAATATACTGGAAGAGAGAGCTGTGGTTTTCACAACTGTCAGTTAACACAGCTTTTTAAATAAAACATTGTGTCTCAGAAGTGTGTGGCTTACTTCTCACTCCTATGGTGTCAACGGAACTAATGGAAACTACCAGAATACATCTGAAAGCTCACTATCAATTTAGCTTGAAATATGGCAAACATTTTAGAGTTATTTGTTCCCTGAAAAGTAACAATGCTTGTTCAGTTTCAGATGGGTGGAAAAAATTATAAGTGGCTCAAAAGGTACATTTACGCTTCTCTACTTGTATACTTAGCATAGTGCAAAAGGAAGAAAAGATTTAGAGAGTCTTATCATATACAAAAAAAAAAGAAAAAAGGGACCCTCCTGATACTATACTTTTCTGTTTCTAATGCAAGAACATTGTGTGAGTTCTTTCCATTTCCATATCAAAATGATGACTGAATAGAAACCCACACGTTTTAGACAAGACATATATTTGAAAATTTCTTTGGAAATCTGCCAATTTTTATTGAAGATATTAACTCTAAAGATCTTAGGATACTTGCACTATATCCACTGTGACAAGAAATGCAATGATCTCATGCATATCATTTAAATTATAGTTGACAAATGTAACAATATAAAACATACTTTGTCTAAATATCTTATATATAATATATATTGTCCTTAAAGGAGTGAAAACCAAAAATAAAATATTAAATAACAATGCCAGAATTCAGGTTTGTTGCAAAGTCTTCCCTTTTGGTGAAATAAAAATTGTGATTTATTCCATTTCACAATAAATGACAGTAAAACCTAAAATTTTTGTCTTCCTTATGTTTCCTTTTGGTTGTGAAGAAGTTGCCTGAATCAATAAATCATAATTATTGTAAGTATGTAATTCACTATAATCCCACTGAGACACTGTTCACTAAATAACAGAGACCACTAATTACTGTAAGTTTTTTTTAAAAGGACCCGTTTCTCTCCTACTTTCAGTTTTAATTTTTTTTTAAAAGTAACTGTCCTGCTTCGAGTGAGAACAGAACTAATTCTGTTCAGTAATTTTACTTTTCAGTTCAGTATTTCTAACTAACAACACTGTCTGAAGTTAGCAGCCTGTTTTCACAGACAGTGTCTGCTGCTGGCAGTGATAACACCCCATGTTTAGAGTTACTACTGAGGATTGGTGTGCAGACCAAGGCCTCTGCTGGGTCTTGTGTACCACATTGTGGGGGATACAGGAAAGTGAAAGGCAGGGAGGAGCGGACAGGGCAGGTGACCCCAAACTGACCAACGAGGTATTCCAGCCCATATATGTCATATTTGGTATAAAGCAGAGGGATCTGGAGGGCCTATAGTTTTTGGTTTTGTTTGATTGCTAGCTTGCTTGCTTGCTCGCTCGTCACTCTGTCTCTGGGGGCACCCGAGCTCTTCTCCCCTCTTGGACTGCTTTGACAGCTTTGCTTGGCTTGGCTTGGCTCAGGTCCTCTTTTGGTTCCTTCCTCAGGGCATCCAAGGAGGACTCTGTTCATTCTGCCTTCATTGCCAATCATCATTAAAGCTGTTCTAGTTTCCTTTTCTAATCACTAAGAATCTCTCCCTTATTCCCTTTCTCTTCTGCTTTGAGAAGGGAGAGGTTTTAAGAGAGAGCATCTGTTATAGGTATAAGAGGCCTCCCTGACCCTAAACCATGACAGTAACCACTGCATTTTAAGTACTAAAACATAAATTATTTTGATGCTAAAAAGACTTCATTTATCCAGACAGTCACACATAGCAAATAGATATCCTAGTGCATTTTTCAAAACTTCAGTTTTGTTTTAAAGGTGAACAAAGAAGCTTAAATATAATAATTTACTAATTTCGTGAGAAAATCTGAGAACTATATCAGGCTGACTTGACTGTTTAGCACCCTTAAAACATGTCAGTGTTTCGTATTCTATGCTGCTCTGTGTTGTACTTTGCTGTTTTTTCTTTTTTATTTTCTTTTTCTGTAAACATTACAAGCAATGAATAACATACAGTTGTGTTTGTGAGAGATCATCTTAACCATATAGAATACTAGTGATTTTGATGAGTTTGCTGTATTTAAAAGTAGACTTTGGACAGGTCAAACATACCTAAAGAACAAAACATCCCGTAAACCTAATTTCTTTGGTGCTGCCCTTGTCCCTCCCAAAATACCTGTACTTTGTTGCATTGCTGAAGTGAGGCACAGAAATACAACAGAGAGGATGGAGAGGGAGGAGGAAGACTCAGCAACATTTTGTTGCGCTCTGACTGTGTGCAGACTCAACAGGTAGAGAACAACATTTTCCAGGCATGTGATTTATATTATGGAGACCTTACCAGAGGTAATCTTACTTCAGAATTGATGGTCACCTGCAAAGGATAATTCCCAAGTGAGTGTATTAGAAAAAGCAAATGATATATATTAGAAAAATGTAAAAGATCTTTTTCTAATACACCTAATTAAATTTTCACTTCCCATGTGAGCCAGTATCTTAAATCTGGTGCTAATATTCTTCACAACATTAGCTCATAAATTCTAAAAAAAATGTGCTATGGGCTGGGGAAAAATATTCAACACTGAATAGTCTATAAAGATTATTCAATAATTACCAGCATTTTTGTTTGTAGCTCACTGTGGATATTAAAGGAAACAGGATAAAAGATATAGTCATGCATTTTCTAATCTATTTTCCATCATTGTTGGTTCCTATGTGAGCTCATTCCATACCCCTGGGGGAGGTGTTAAAAAGATCTTCTGCCCTACCCTGAAAAGAATTCCAGTGCACCAGAATATCAAAGCTGGTAACCATTTCTTCATTTTACTGCAGCTTTTGGCAGAGTATAGCGTACTCTATGAAATACAAGCTGTCAAAGTTCAACATACTTTTTCAACTAAGAATATTTATACTTTTGAATAATCAGACAGTTGTTTGCAATATTATCACTCATTTCTGTGGTATCCATTACTAATGTATTCACTTTGGGCAACTATTTATTCAGAAAAGAGAAATGGGAGGTTAGAGAAACCCTTGTTATAGGGAAAAAACCCTTGGTTCTGATGTCAATGACATAACATTTCTGATTTTTAAAGCCATTAGAAAAAAAGATATATTTCTCATGCCTCTAGTATTGTATATTTTTTTAAAGTTCATTTAATTACCTCATTCTATTTTGACTGCTGGCATTTACCAAAAATTCAATAGCCATGAGAACAAAATCTAAAGTTATGTATTCCAGCTAAAAAAATGAATGTGAATTATTCCATTGCTGCAAAAATTACTAAGCATGGAAACTGCTGATGCTGAGAGCCAAGTACTGGGGTACAGACAGCCAACAATGAACACAGCATCAGTCTAATGCATGGAATACAGAGCAGTACTAGGAAATCCCATTTCCCAGTTTGTGATTGTTTGCATTAAACACCTTGGTAAGACAATATACACTGAGATGTATCACTACCTGTTCTCACAAACAATTGATGTTTATAAGATAGGTTTCTCTTAAAAAAGGAAAAATCCTCCTGAGTTTGTTCGAACTGCTAGGAGTTTACTGATTTTCTTTTTTTTTTTAATGCTGTTGTTGCTATGGTGATTTGCCACTAGCTGCAAGCAGGTACTTTCAGCACTGGTTGTATTCCTACATCTTACCTGTCAAAGGGGTGCTAGGCCAGCATGTTTGCTGTGATACACTGCTATTTTTCTACTGTGAGCCACAATTCTCAGGTAATGCAATGCTGGCAATACTATCACTGCTTTTGTGATATGCCTTCTCTCTCACACTCACCAATAACAACGATACACCAAAATTATGTGCTCCAGAATGAAGGTTACAGCATACCCAAATCCTTGTGGGTTTATTGTTACTGTTCAATTTTTATGTCAATTACACATCCTTTTTTTTTTTTTTAATACTTTTCTGTGTCACAGTGAAGTTACTAGTACTTTGCTTTATTTTAGAGGAAAAAAAATCTGTGGTAGATTTTTGACCAGAGAACCCAACAAAAAGTATCTGATTTACAGAAGGCTTTCTGTAATTGCCAGAGTTACATCTGAAAGCTGTTCAGGTACACTTTTACTGAAGTAAAAAGGGAGTAGATACGAATGAGTTGTTCGTGACTTGTCAATTACAAAAACATTCATATAGGCAGCCACCTTAGCAATGAGGTAGGGGGGATATTTAAACATTTTACAGTGCACTGTTGAGTAATATAAACCACAGTAGGAGAAGGCATTTTCAGAAAGCTGTACTAAACTCATTCAATTTAGTACCCTTTTCATCTTGTCCACCAGTGTCTGGTTGCCTACACCAAGAAAGCTTCTGGAAGAGACAGTAAATATTTAACATACAAAAAGTGACTTTCAGAAAACTTTTTCTTTGTAATAGCCTTTAAATGCTATGGAACTTTGTGGTTGAAATAGAAAAATGTACTAATTTATTAAGTATTCATTTGTATACACACAGATATAGAATACGTATGACAGCAGAACCTTAACATAAAATTTTCTTATATAAAGAAATGATGGGCAGAACTGAGTTCTCCAGGCCTTTATATTGTTCCTTTTAAAGTGTTAAGGATGAACTGCCACCTGTGAAATGCAGAAGTAGTCTTTTCAGCAGTTACTCCATATCTGATCTCACTGAAACTATTCACTGACATCCTTTTTGGGCATATCCTTCCAACGAAAAACAAAAAAAAATACAATCAAAAAACACTTGCTTACAAGCAGAAGGGAAGCAAAATTAAATAATTCTATGCTTTTTGTAAAGAACATCTAGCACTCTGCTCATTCATTGTGTGATTGAAATTTCTTGGACTATCTGTTAAGACTCCATGAAAGAAGACTAAGAAAGAAAAATGCAGTTATGAGAGGTATGCACAGATAATAGTTCATCCTTTAATCAAAAAAGCTAGAAATTTGCTAGCTGAGTAAGTGGGAAGAGACAGGAAAGTGATCACAAACCTCCAGACTGCTTGCAGAGTCAGAGAGTCTTTCTGCTTGCAGGGAAAAACGAAGACTTCACATAATGAGAACAGAAAGATGGGAAACAAAAAATTAAAAAAAAAAAAATCACAGAAAACCAGTTAATCAGAAAATGGAAATATTCAGAACATCCGTGCCCTGTAGCATCCTTCCAACCTACGGTTGTTCAGAATAGATCTGTAATACAACCAGAGTTTTGATGTATGAGTCAAAGAACTGACTTCACATCAGAAGGCAAAGTTCACAGGTGTGCACCAACATTAAGTGTACAAGATGCACTTGACAAACTGTGTTTAGGAAAAAAGAAAATTCTTTGTGCATAATTAGCAGCCATAGTTGGACAAAACTGCACAGTGTGAATTAGTTTTATCATGGGAAGAGTTAATCAGATTTCTTCTGTGCAGCCAGAAACTTGTCAGAATTTTTAAAATTTCACTGAGCTGCTCATTTCCTCTACTGCTTAAAAAAAGCCAATATCAACATTAACAAAATTATAAAATCCATGATAGTTAACTTGTGGAGTGTATCCACTTAGAGCATTCTGATTAAACATCCAAGAAACCTTGTCAAAAGCTGTTGCTCTTTAACTGAATTAAGGAGTGTTGCCCTTTTAATGAAGGACTATTATTTTAATGCAAGATTAATAAGGAACAATTATTGTGAAAGACCACATTAGCAAGATTGTAACAGATAATACAAAGCATGCAAAAAGCAGCTGATCTTGAATTCTTGCATCAATGTCTTTAAAAAGCAGCAGGTTGAGATATGGATCTGTAAAATCAAAATCATTTGGAAGGCCCACATTTTTCTTCCTCACTCCAATGGCATCTAGGTGTCTTTATGATTACCTATAGCTAGTATAGGAATGTCAGCTTTTCTTGGTTCCATGCTTCAGTAAATTCTACCTTGGCTTACTGTCTTAGACACAATTTTTGATGTCAAGAGTATGGTTAAAAATGTTTTTCATAAATCTGTGTTTTACAATGCTGGGGATACAATTTAAGAATGATTTGTAGTTCCTGTTGGATTGTGATTATGTCAGTAACTGGATGTCAGAGAATTTCTGTTTACTGCTTTATGTGTTTGTCTGAGCTGCATTTGCTGAAAGAAGACTGAAGTGCAAAAAAACCAATGGTTTTGACTTGACTCCTTCTTATAGATGGAATTAGTCTAAAACTGACCTTCACAAAACTTTCATATACCAGCCAAAGAGATGTACAGCCTTGGAAATGCAGTTTCTCATCTATGCATTGTGAGACCTGACAAGTACCACAGGATTTCTTTTTTTCCTATATTGTTTTGGATATTTACTGTAGGCTTATATAAATGTCTTTTATGCTGTTTCATAAATATAAATGTTTTTGCTGGACTAACTTAGAATCCTGATGGCACATATTTTGCTGAGCTATGGTAACTCATGTCCTGTTATTCCCAAATTAGATATCACAAGATTACTTTCAAAGTTTAGCATTAAAGGTAGATGAACATAGACTATAAAATTATATGGCAAGAGTCCTCATTGGTATTGGCTGAATGAATCACGTTATAACACCAATAGTTTGTTGCTTATAGGCTATCCTGTTTTGCTGATAGGATTAGCAAATAAATTGATAAATAAATCTCCCTTGAAATAAGAATGTATAAACTTACATTAGTGTTTCATTGGTTTGCTTCTTCACTATTTAAACTTCTGAAATTTCTTCATAAGAACCTTCTCTAGGTAAAGAGAGCTTTGGTTTGGATTTTTTTTTTTTTCAGTATAACAGAATGCTTTTTAATATAATGCATGTTTGATTCGAATGTATGCACCTGTTCCACTGAGCAAACTAGAGATAAACCTATTATTTTCACAGGGGTTTTGCATTCATTCAAAATACAAAATATCAATTCACAGGAATTATAAAAAATGTCAAGTGGTAGGCAAGGTGATAAGGTCAAAATAATTCATTCCTGGGTCTGTGAAGTGTAGGCTTAGTGATCTTGACAAGTGTGTGTTAAAAATGGATTGGGCCTTCACTGGCTTAGAGGACTTCCTTGTATAGTTGCAACAATTCACAGAGGATTTAGCACTTTTAATAGTAAGAAAAATAGCTCCCCACTATTTAGACAGACACAGCTTTCCTTGCCCCCATTAAGCTTTCTTGTTATTTACCATACTCTGTTGTACTCTCAGCGCAAGCAAAGTGAATAGAGACAACTGGGTGAAGGAAAATGGCCAGGAGATTTTCTTGATCATGGACAAACAACAGAACAGGAAGCACTTATGATCTGAGGAGTGTGGTTCAAACTCTGCAGTCAGAATTACTTAGCTTCTTTGATGAAAAGTGCATTCACAATAATTTATTTGTTATCTGTTAGATAGAATGGGCTAGAGAGGACCCAGTAAGGCAAGATGTTGTTAAGTCATAAATAGGAAAGAAATTAAATGCATACAAAAATTTGGAAGAGATCCCCAGAGGTCATCTTTTCCAATAACTATTCTGCTCAAGCAGTTCCACCCTAAACAGGTTGTCCAGGACTATGTCCAGATAGCTTCCGAATATCTCTGAGGATGGAGACTCCACAGTCTCTTTGGGCAACCTGTGCCAGTGCTCGGTCACTCTCACATCAAAAAGTGTTCCCTTGTGTGAGCCTCCTGCATTTAATAAAAATATATTCACCAAGTACAAAACATAGCAAGTTCACTTACATATCAAGTTGGCTAAACTATATAAAATTGACAGCTCTGATGATTTAGTGAGAGTCCTTTATTGCAGAAATGTCGGTGTTAGAAAGGTTCAGAAAAGTCTAGGTTCTTTTCAGTCTTCCTGCACAATAAGGTTAAGTGTTTCCAATATCCTCAAATGAAAAATGGCTAACGTGTGTTAATTAAAAGTCTTTGAATACAGAAAGTAAAGCTGAAGAAGTTTGAACAACTGTAGATTAGAGATTAGAATGAAAAATTATATGCAACCCTGTTTGCATTTGTTAATAATACACTTCCTGATGATTAATACTATTCATCAGATAAGTCGCACAGATAATAACAAGAAGATTTTCCTCTCAACAAGAAATTTACACATGAAAACAATCACATTCTGCATTTAGCTTCAACGAGTATCAGATAACTTAAAGCTCCAGCATTTCAAACCCCTTTTCCTGCCACATTTAGGAAAATGTTCAGGATGAAATCCAGATATTTATTTTA
Source organism: Chloroceryle aenea (assembly GCA_013399075.1). Lineage (NCBI taxonomy): Eukaryota > Metazoa > Chordata > Aves > Coraciiformes > Cerylidae > Chloroceryle > Chloroceryle aenea. The sequence continues at coordinate 59,498 of VWZY01000514.1, forward strand.
TCATTTAACATATATAATATTATATATTATATCAATATATTGCATATAGAGAATATTTATCATATATTCATATAAAAAATTATTTTACTGATATATATTTTGTGTGTTTTGTGTTTTTGAAGTCATGCTTGATCAAGGTATTTAGGTGT
>VWZY01000514.1:59927-125214 GCA_013399075.1 Chloroceryle aenea
CCAAAACTGACCAATGATATATGGGATCGTAGACATCATATTTGGTATAAAGCAGAGGGATCCATAGGGTCTAGAGCTTGCTTGCTAGCTTGATTGCTTGCTCGCTAGCTTGCTTGCTTGCTCACTTTCTTGCTTGCTTGCTTGCTCACTCGTCACCCTCTCTCTGGAGGCTCACAGGCTCCTCTCCCCTCTTGGGCCACTTTGCCAGCTTTGCTTGGCTTGGCTCAGCTCCTGTTTTGGTTCCTTCCTTGGAGCATTCAAGAAGGACTCTGTTCTGCCGTCCATCCCAATCGGTGTGTTCCTGAACTGGTACAAGAATCCAGCTCCTGAACACAGTTCCTGTGTGCTGCAGGGCCCAGTCTGGGACTCCCCCGGTGCCTGCTCCACAGCATCAGTGGTGACGGTGATGTAATTATCATAAGGGGGGTTGGGTTTGCTACTGGTTTTGTATATACTTGTACATTTTTATTATGATTATTATTATTATTACTATCATTAAAGCTGTTCTAGTTTCCTTTTCTAATCACTAAGAATCTCTCCCTTATCACCTAGGGAATGACACACAGGAACACATCCAGGTGGGTTTATATTTACTCTATTTACAGTTTCTTGAGAAGAACTGCTTCAATGAGATATGAACAGTTGCTATTCTGCAGTTTGTCCTAGATGCATATAGGCCATGATGCAATAGAATATTAGAAAAGGGGAAAGAAAAGGGGAAGAGTTTCTTTATGCTATCTCTAAACTGACTTTTACAATCTGTGGCCACAGGTATGAAAACTGTATTTCCTTCAATTGGAAAGACCATCTGCTATAAGTGAATAAATAAATCTTAAAAGAAATTTGAGAATGTGAATGGTCAAAAGATGCAGAATATTTCTGCTTGTTCAATGCTTTTTTGATGTTTTGTTGCATGCAAGTACACAGGATAATTCTTGTTTAGGAATTTTGCCTACCTGTAACTAAATTACTGTTATTAGAAAAGTAGATCTGATTATGGGACCCAGTGTATTAAGTTATTATATTTTTTAATTGAATATTCCTAAATGGTACTAGGCAGATAGCTCTAGGTAGCTCTGCTTGAGTGGGAGGATTGGACAAGGCAACCTCCAAAGACATGGTCCAACCTCATTCATCCTGTGAATTCCAATGTCTTTCCCATGCTGAGCAACCTACAGCATGTTGGCTACACAGGTGTTTCTTCACACAAGTGCAGGGTTATTTTGTCAAGTGCATTCTAAGAGCAGATGCTATTTTGTATACTCTCTTCCCATCTATTCACTCTCAAGGAACAAATTGCTTTCCTTCTGTCTTGCTCAAAGAGAAAGGAAATCTTTCCTGCAATTCTGCTTGTGCCATTTCCTTGTTGCTTGTCAATAGGACAAATTGCATTGCTTTTCTCTCTTTCTCCCCTTCATGCCAGTCCTCCATGTCTTTGAAATCCTTTTCTCTCACTGAAGTAATATACCAAATATTGTTAATAATGCAACAACCTCTGTTTGAGCTCTCTTTTCAGTTCCCTAGTATGGTAAGAAATTCTCACTTGTCACAGGAAAGGAAAGCTGGTTATTTGCACTGTTGGCAGAATTTATTTTAAAAAAAGTTCCAGAGAACAGTTAATTGTCTCTTTGCACTTTTTTTTCCTTGCAAGTCTTACTTACACGGTTTTTTTCCTTCTTTTAATTTTCTTTTTTGACTCAATTTTATGTGGTTTTGTGCCTAACTCCACTCCTGATACCATGAGAGACTAGGAAAGATACCTTTGCTCTAGACATTACCAGTAGGGTAAAGTATACAGTTTTAGCTATTGTGCTGGAGCAAATCCAAGCTCCGTTTGATGGCACATACAACTGCAGAACTATGGACAACAGACGCAACTCATAAGCTGTCTGCAATGCTGAGACAAAGTGAGATGCTTGACAGAGAAGAACATGTGTTGGCAAAAATTGCTTGATCTGCATTTTAAAGGGAAAATTGAAATCTTACTTTCATAAACCTGAGGAACTAATCAATGAAGGGATGTTACTGTATACTGGAGTCACTCTTCCAATAATTCCTTAGGTTAAGAATCAGGGATGATTCTTATGTAAATGATGTAAATGTCTGTCATGTTAAGTTATTCTTTCATACATCAGGTTATGTAATAATGCAGCCTCTGATTTAAAGTCCATATGACTCTTCTGACAAATAGAGACATTAAATACTTTTTCCAATAACCTAGTCTGGAAATGGTCTGAAGGAATAAGCTTTTATTTTTCCCTTTTCTTGTTGAAATTTGATGGTCCTGTATTAATTCTCATGAAAAAAAAAGCAAACTATAACAGCTTAAACAGGTTAGTTGTCTTCACCAAATAACCATGTTCAAGAGCTATAAAACTGGTGTTAACATCAAAACTATTTAAAGAAATATATATAGAGATACAAGTAAAAGGAGGAGGGGAAGTCCCTGTTGTAGGGACTTCACATGGTCAAGAGACATGAACTGCACACAAGTCCTACTCCTCCAAGATTGTTGTGTAGTTTCTTTCACCTCCTAATACAATTTGAATAAGAGACCAAAGAAAAAGAATGACAGCCTTGCAGGTGGAGACCGTCCCCCAGCTTCAGAGAAAGTTACAAGTTTTAGTCCTCAGTATATGGTCTATTCCAGTACCATACACCCTTAATCCTAGACTTGTTCAAAGTACAAAAGTATAAAACCAATCCAAGTCACACAGCCACTGCTTCAGCTTACCAGCCACCCACACATTTTGCAAGAAAGGCCTTGAAGAGAAGATTAAGACCTTTAAATCCTGAGTGGAGAAAATTACCTGCTCAGAGTTTTTTGTAAATGAAATGCTAGAAAAAAAAATAGGAAGGATCTAAAACATTTTTCCTCTATGTATTCAGCTGTCAAGCCTGGAACCTTGGAATTAAGACTGGAATTAAGGTTAAGTTTAGCTGGAGTGCAACCCCTAAAGCAGTAAAAATTCTTTCTTTGGGAAACACTGTTCATGATATTCCATATTCAAGAAAGAGCACATTCATTTGGTCTGCTAGCTGGCAGCTTGAGCTATATGAATAGGCAGACAATGACTGTGCCTATATCCAAGAGACATGTTGTGACCTTTATAGCAGCAGGAGAACAAGTCATTCTACAACCAAACTTAAACTAAATTCTTTTTGTAGTTTGACTACCGAGTCCTCAGTTTTTCTCCCTAAATTCTCTCAATTTTGCCTCTTTTATTTAGTGCAATTAACTAGATATGCTTGCTAATGAAAGTCTAGGAACTTTCTTAACAGCCCTATAAAAATTCTGTCTAGAAGGACAGATCAATGAAAACTGCCTTGTTTCTTTGTGTGAGCTGATTTACTTTCCACCATATTTCAAGTAATTTCAAAATATTGCAGAATGCTCATCTTCAAAATAATCATTAAAAACCCCTCAACATCCCCTGAATGATCAAACAAATCCCTGCAGATCATCAGCCAGATAAACTTAATCACTCAGAAAAATCTCAGGTAGTCAGCATGGGGATCAACCCATATTTAGGCAATTAATTAAAAAATAATGATTTTTTAAAAATACTTCCTTAGATACTACTTTATAGTTTTCTACCTATGGAGTTCAAAACTCAACCACTAGTAAAGAAAAAAGTGGAGGAGTTAATATCCACCTCTATATTTAAATGTTGATCTTTTACATAATCTGTCAAGAATATTAACAACAGCAATAAGTAATAGATTTGTAGGTTTAAGTAAGAAGAGATGTTGTTGACAATAATGTTAATTCTGAGGCACCTCTATAGTGACTGAGAGAAACAGTGAGGAGTGCAAAGCCAACAAGGTCTCCTGACTTTCCTATGAGGACAGTAGCATCGTGCCCAACATATGCATCTGCTAATCTTGGTCCAGTCTAAATGGGGTTTCTATGCTTGTTTCAGAAAACATTCACCGCTAAATAAATCACAGAATCACAGAATCAGTGTTAAGAGTTGGAAGGGACCTTGGAAGATCATCTAGTCCAAACCCCCTGCCAGAGCAGGACCACCTAGCACAGGTCACACAGGAATGTGTCCAGGCAGGTTTTATATGTCTCCACAGAAGGACACTCCACAATCCCTCTGGGCATTCTGTTCCACTGCTCTGTCCCCCTCACTGTGAAAAAGTTTGTTCTTGAATTTCTTTGGAATCTTCTACTCTCCATTTTGCATCCATTGCCCCTCCTCCTGTCATTGGACATCGCTGAGAAGAGCCTGGCTCCATCCTTCTGACACTCATCCTTTACACACTTATAAACATTCATGAGATCACCCCTCAGTCTCCCTTCTCCAAGCTGAAGAGAGTCAGCTGTCTCAGCCTTTTATCATAAGGGAGATGCTCTGCTCCCTTAATTGTCTTTATGGCTCTGTGCCAGGCTCTTTTGAGTGGCTCCCCGTCCTTCTTGAACTGAGGGGCCCAAAACTGGACACAATACTCCAGATGCAGTCTCACCAGGGCAGAGTAAAGGGGGAGGAGAGCCTCTCTTGGCCTATTAACCACACCTTTTGTAATACACCCTAGGACGCCATTGGCCTTCTTGGCAACAAGGGCACATTGCTGGTTTGTGGTCATCCTGCTGTCTACAAGGACCTCCAGGTCCCTTTCCCCTGTGCTACACTCTAACAAGTCTGTCCCCACCCTCTACTAGTACATGGGGCTGTTCATCCCCAGATGCAAGACTCTACACTTGCCCTTGTTACACTTCATTAGATTTCTCCCCGTACAACTCTCCAGCCTGTTTAGGTCTCTTTGAATGGCAGCACAGCATTCACAATATTAGGAAGATTATCCAGTATTAGAATAATGGGTGATACAAGAGCAGACCTAATCTTGGAAGTTTCTTTTACAAATCTACTTACTACTCACTGACTCTTTACAAAGTATGAAGTATATTTCTTTTGTAGACATCAATACAACTGAAATGACATTGGGCCCATTGTATATTCTTCCACTACTATCAGCCAAATTTTATACTTGTAAATTAATGGGGGTTTGTGCCCTAAACTATCAAAGACTTGCATGTGGTTTTAATCTTTGTGTTCTGGGACATCAGCATTTTCTACATACACAAGATTTAATAGCAAGTACCTAGTGAAGTATTTGATAAAGATTTAGTATTTCTGACAAAGATACAGAATTCCTGTTAAGTAGGACACTAACAAATATTTTGATATCTTTATCGATGACCTGGATGAGGGGATTGAATGTGCCCTCAGTAAATCTGCAGATGACACAAAATTAAATGGGAGTGTTGATCTCCTTGAGGGTAGGAAGGCTCTGCAGAGGGATTTGGACAGGCTGGAATGATGGACTGAGGTCAGTGGGATGAGGTTTAACAAGGCCAAGTGCTGGGTCATGCACTTGGGTCACAACAACCCCAGGCAAAGCTACACACTTGGGGAGGAGTGACTGGAGAGCTGCCTGGTGGAAAGGGACCCGGGGGTGCTGGTGGACAGACAGCTGAACANATGTTCTCTGGCCTTTCTTATGACTTTTCTCCAAACTTTACTCAGATTACAACCTTTCAAAGGCTGAACATCAATTTGCACTGAAGGAAGATGTGAGGCTTTGATATCATCATAGCTGAATGAAAAGGTGTTTGTTTTACCTCCATGCTGACAGGCATCTTTAATTTGCCTAGGGAAAACATAGTAAGAGCTAGCTACAGGTTTTGAAAAAAGCATTGAACTGACTACTTCTGAAATAAAGGCTCTGAAATGGCAATGGATTCCTTTTTTTTTTTCTTCCCCCCTTGGCTTATTACATTGTTATACTCCTACTTTTTTATTGTGGTTTATGTTTTGTGGTTATGTTTTGCTTTTTCCATTCCATTGGAATTTTTAATTGTAATGAATTACATATTTCTATTTAATTGTAATGGTTGGTATATTTCTAAAATATTCTCTTCTTAATTACAAAAATATTCTCTTCTTAATTACAAAATGCAACTTTCCTAACCTTTTCCTAATACAAACGTCAATAATTTTTGCTCTCTTTCGAGCAGTTAAATTGAATATCATACTGCCTACACATTTCACTACAAGGTTGATTCTATTTTTTTTTTATTTAGTGCGTTACTCACACCTTAGAATGTGTTGAATGACAATGGCCCAAAAGTTTGCATAAGCGGTTTCTTGATCTCAATATGATAAACATGATATGCCTTAAAATACACCAAACTATAATATAATCTTCAACTTCTTAAATTTGCCTTTGCATATGTAGCTTCAAATTGTTGTCATCTTTGTCACTTCTTTGTTCTAAGAAAATATTCTAGTAGCCAACAGCAATACTGTTGCAAGTTTCTCCACTCTTTCCTTCCAAACTCACACTTTTTGTTTCCAGATTTATTTTCTTTTTCAAGTCACTCTCATTTTGTCTCTTTCTGACAAATACTCTGCTGAACTAACTCTGTTTGCCTTGGTAGAACTGCTTCTTATTTTATCTCTCTAGATTTGCCTCATTTAAGTTACTTCTCTAACACAAATGGGGTAGAAATTGAAAGATGAGTTGATATGAAAAGAGAAAATAGCTTAGCAGGGATAATAATGAAAAAGCCGTTATTTTATATGAGCCATGATTTTTTTTTCTGTTTTTGAAAGTATTAGTGACAAATAAATAAAGGAGTAGCAGGTGGTATGCAATTGGTAACTATCAAATACTTCCAGCTGTTGCCACAAATCCCTAAGCAGTCTATGAATGTCTAATATTTACAAGCATGAAATTCTCCTACATATTTTTGATTTTTCTCTTCTGCTGTAATAAGCTAGTTGTCATTAAGTTAATGTAATCTGTAACTTAGATACAGCTGATCCACTACAAATGCAGAACCTAGCAGAACAGTGGTTTGGAACATTAGCATGCTAGGGAGTTAAGTGTCTTCTCCTGTCATGCATTCACCACCTTGTAGCAAGAGATTTATTTTGCCCCTTTTGTGTCCCTTACAAAATCATGACTTTAGAGTAAGTTATCATCTTGAAAAAAACCACAGTTAGTTATGGACTGATGCTCAACTTGTCACAACAACTCAAGGCAAATGAAGCCTAACCGCAGAAGAAAACTGAAAAATTATATTTGCATGCCAGAGGTTTGTGCTGCTATACAAAGATCAGAGATGGTGTCTCCAACATAGATTTAAATATCTTTAGCAGAGCAAGACCTTGATTAATACCTTGTCAAGATACTCAGTACCTTTCAGCTATCATTGGAAGAACCCCTGTCCTCTACATGACTCAGAAGAGATCTGAACACAGATTTCTGTGTCTGAAACTTAAATGCATGTATTCCATTAAGCCATCACATAACACAGGTCTGCTTCAGAAAAACAGCATGACAAATAGCAAACTAGTAGCAGTAGCAATGGCTCTCTTTTTTGTTAAACTGAAAAAAAGGAAAAGATTAATGAGCTCTGCTAAGATTCTGCTTAATAGCACTGTGTATCCTGGTCTGCTAGATGAAGACAACAGTCTACAATGTCTTTAAGACTGAAAGAGAAACAGGGGTTTCAGAAAAACTACAAGTTCTTTCAAAAATATTAAATAAAAATGTAAGAACAGTTTCTTTTTTTACTGCCTTATAGCTTACCTCCTTGCATCTCTTATCTTCCAGTCAGATCTCTTGGAGGGAGATAATAATTAAAAAGATCTAGTAAACATACTAAATGTCTATATGAGAAAATAGCTGAAGTGAGGTGTTTGGATGGAAATAAGAGCAGCTGCATCTTGGAGTCAAAGCCATGATGGGTGTGGGACCATATCAGAGTTCAGTCATACCAGCAACAGAAATAGCATTCCACACTAATGTGTCTTAGATGATTTCATACCTGTCTGTGTAGCTCATATGCAATGTAAAGCAATAATGAATATTGATTCGGTGAAAACTCTGGCTCTAATGCCTATAATCTTGTAAATATATGAAGCTGAACTGTATTAGAAAAAAACTCGTGCTCTCTGCATGCTGTGTTGCAAAATTACAGCTACCAAAAAAACCAAGATATCCTTTGAAACCAACATAGCATTCCTCCCCACACACACATTTGCTGCTCAGGTCTCATGGTTTGAGCTCACCCAGCTGGCACTGAACACCAGGCAGCCTCTCACTCCCTCCTACTTCCCTCAGGTGGGATGGGGAGGAGAAAGTACAACAAAAGGCTTGAGGGTTGAGACAAAGGACATGGAGGGATCACTCATCAATTGTGGTCACAGGTAAAAGACAGACTGGATCTGGGGAAAAAAAAAATCAATTTAATTTAAACAAAACCAGCACCAATTTACCAATTGAATGGGAAAAGGCCAGATATGAATACAAACAGATCATTAAAACACCCACCTTCTTCCCATCCCTCCATTCTTTCTGGGCCCAGTTCTGCTACCTCCTCCCCCCACTCAGGTGGAACAGAGAATGAAGATTCTGGTCAGTATCAATCTCTTTCATGTTGTTTCTGCCAATTCTACCTCCTCAGGAGGAAAACTATTCATAGTTCTACCCTGATGCAATTTGGCATCTCTCCTACAGGACACAGTCTTCCACAAACTTTCCCTCGTAGCCTGGCTCTGTTCCCCAGGCTTCAGTACCCCCAGCAATGGACCACTCCTGTGTGGGCTTCCCTCAAGATAACGTCATCCTTTGGGATTGGTCCCCTGCTCCGGTGTGGGGTCCTTCATGGTTTGCAGAAGGGATTCTGCCCCACTGTTGCTCTTTAAGTGCTGCGAGGGCTCAGCCTGCCATCTCACCATGGACCAAACAGGAATGTCTACTCCAAGACACCTCACTCCTTTCTTCCTTATTGACCTTAACTTCAGCATGGTTATCTTTGTCACTGAACTTCCAAACAAGAGAACTCCCCCCCCCCAAAAAAAACCCAGCCCAACAGGATTTTCCCCTTTTAAATATGTTATCACAGAAGCATTGATTTGCTCTGAATTGGCCATCCGTGAGTCCAACTGGGAGCTGAGGGAGCTTATCAAAGCTTCTTACAGGAGCCACACCAGTAGCCCCTCTCCTGCAACCAAACCTCTCCAGACACAAAGCAAACATATCAAGGTAATTTCTCATGTTAGAAAAGGAGATAAGGGGAAAGGAAGAGGATATTTTATCTTTTAATACCCATGAGGAATCAGAGAAACAGAGAAAGATCTGAGTTGCAGCTGTTCTGCAAAAAGTGCAGAGATGTAACCTTCATATTTTCTGGAGGATGCTGTCCTCAGCAATCGCTCAAACACAAAGCATATTTTTCCTAATACATGCCAACTGTAGGCATCAGAGATTTAGATTTCCAACAGCTTTTTATGCCAAATCAAGAAAATTTATAACAGGGAGTGATTATGTTAACAAACTGTTGTTTACTTTTTCACCATTGATTCTGTCAGCAAGGAAATTTATTTATGCTCTGAAAGGACTGTGCAGCAATCTAACTGAAATGCAACCAGTGACAGCAAAGAGAAACACCAAACAATCTTGAGTTAAAGTTGTAGTGTTCAGCCACAGTACACCAACTTCATAGACCATGATGTTGACATTTTAGGTGCTGAACATTCAGTGGGTATGTTCAATTAATTTCAAGAGTGACAAGATTTTATACAAAATCTGTACCTTCACACAAAACTCTCGTCTCTTTCCCAAGGTATGACACATCTTGAATAAAGTAATGTTAGCTCATAGAAAAAAGTTGGAAGGGGCTTTTGGGTGTCATCTGATCATTCTCAGAGCAGGCCCAAGTAAATCAGGTTGCCCAGGGTCTTATCCAATAAAACTTTGAACGCTTCCAAAGGTGGAGAATTCACAACCCCTCTTGACACCCTGTTCCAGAGTGTATCTAGCCTCAGAGTAAAGAAAAAATGATTTCCAAGTTATCAAATCAAAATTTCAGCTTCCAGAATCATCTCTTACCAGCAGCACCAGCTCACCAGAAGCTCCCACTTGATACAGTTTCTAGAAGATGCCCCTTGATTTTCAAGCCTGGAAACCACTGTGACGGCTGATAATTAGTTTTCTGGAATATAATCCTCCAAATGGCTCATTTAGTAATGAGAAATAGGAAAAATAAAGTTTATATTCATGATGCTGGAAAAATTTATCATATTCTCATAGTACCTTTTTATTACCTATGGTAAAGTTAAAGCAAAAATCTTGCAAATGAATGAAAACTAATTCTGCTTTTGAAAATTATTTTCTTCCTTCTTCATTTTATCAAAGCCATGTTTTCTGATGGACATTCAGGGATTTGGATAATTTTAGAAAGTTATAATTATTTAAATATTTATAGCGAACTATCTGTGGTTTCTAAATACCTTCCAGAAGATGAATGCAGTCCCTGAGTAAAGAACCATTTTTATCATGTTTTTCAGATGATATGTTAGCTATGACATTTTGGGAAAATCCATTCTCTGACACTGATTGGACCAAATGTCTCTTGAAATCATTAAGTAAAGATATGCATGTAGATGTTTGCATTTAACGGTAAACTCCTAGAGGCAGCCAAGACTATGCAAACAGAATTTAAAGGATTTGCAAAGCTAGGAATATTTGTAAGTACTCAGTGATAGGCCAGAAAGAGTGACTTTGTGCTGCAACATGGCTTGAAGCAGAACAGCTCTGAATCCATTTATCTATCTTGATTTGACATTGCACTGAACTAAAAATGTCTGCTAAGAAACTAACTTCCTTAGCTGAATCACCATTCTCTATTAATACATGTTACAGTGTCTGCAGCAGTGCCTGCTCCCATCCAGTCAGCTCAGATTATGAAAAGCATGAGCTAGATTTTGTCTGCAATGAATGATGCAAACAAACCTTAATAAACTTCTCCTTTTTTATGTCACACTGAAATCTGTGGGACTGTGGTTACAAGTAGAGCTGATGGCCGGTAGCCCCTCTATGGATCACTATGTCTGTCGCTGTCACAAAATTAGAGGAGTGAGCACTTTGCAGAGTTTGTTAATTCCTTTAGTAGTGTTTTATTATTTCAAAATAAACAAGAACTGTACTTGTCACACTACTGAACTGTTAACACTATATAGAAAGTTGCTTGTTAAGATTCTCTGAAATATGGGGAGATAAGATCAAGAACATTTTATTTGCCCACTGAAGCAACAACTCTCCTGCCTGAATGCACAGAATTCTTACAGTGTACCCAAGAGAAGCATTAGGAAACTGTGCCATTACAGCTCATTATGAATGGAACAAGGAAGACAGGATTCTAATTTGCCCAGCTTTTAGTGAATTATTGTCATATGATTACAGTACTACCTCCCACAGTTATGAGCCCATTGTACCCTTTACTGGGAGAACACTGATATTGGAGTTTTTAAAAACTTTTGCCAGCATATGATCTAGTTGCTGTAGGACAAGGAAGTTATATATTCTAATGCTACAAAAGCTGAATTCCAATCCATGTGTACAGTATTTTCTAATTTGCACTTCCTGCATGGATGAAAACACTTGGCCTTCAGCCTCTGACCTCCCGGTCTACCAAGGAGTGCACACAGGGAACAGCTATGCAAGCCCTGGAGCATCTTGTTGCTGTAGTACATGATTAGATAGAAATCAGGTAATGTTTGACAGTCTATTTTTTATCATTTTGACAGATCGGGGAAACATTTTAACACTGAGGTAAAATGCTACCTTATCTTCAGAATAATGCAATTCCTGAGACAATTTTCTGCCTTTCAGTAACTCTGGACAAAACCATAATAAAGTTTCAAGGACTCAATGTATAAAAAATATATTAACAATAGAATGGTATATAATACTGGTATAACTTGATGCCAGCAACACAGTAGCAAGAATCAATGACAACAGAGCAAGGCTCAGAGTTTATTATATCAAATGTACTGACTTGCAAAGGAGAAAAAAATTAATGTCAGTGGTTAGAAAGTGCTTGAAATCTATTCTATAATTCAAAGAAAAGAAATTTGGTGAATAAGTTTGAAGTGCTATAAAGAGCTTAGCATAGATTTAGAACCATTGATTAAGACATAGCTCTTTTTCAAGTCAAATAACTGGTAATTTATGAATAGTAAATGTCTAAATAAAAATTTAGGTTTAGAAAGAGTGAACATTTTGCAACAATCAGTAAGACAGACTGTCCATACCACTAAGAATCTAAGGAAAAAATAACATATTTTTATTTACTATAGATGTGTCTTGCTAACTAAGGCTGAAGAAATTATAGTCTATGAGAAAAAAAAAAAACAAAAGAGTCAGTACCTGAAAAAAAAAAATTAAAAATTAAATGTTGAAAGCCAGAAATTTTTTTTTTTATTCATCCCCTTCTGGCCAAAATTTTTTTTTTTTTTGTATTTGATAATAATTAACCTTGCAATATCTTTACATTACCTTGTAATTGCATAGATGTGCACAGCATGAACCACAGACATAGACATTGCAGAATTTTTCTGTGCTTCTGCATGCAGGATGTACAGGCTCCTCTTGAACTCTGAATCTAGGCAAGCCTAAATTTATAAGAGCTAGAAACTTCCTTCTCCTTTTCCTCTGACTCTATCTCTAAAGCAAAAGTTAAGATTCTACCTGTATTCTTGAGAATGCAATGCTGATGATAAAATTACCATTTTGCAGTGGTTTCCCCACAAATGAATTTTTGCATCATGTGCAATAAAACTTAAATTTCAAAGGGGCAAGGGAGAGCCCAAAATGACAGCATACATGAAAGTAAAATGTGGTATTATGCATTTCTTCTTAAAGGTGGAGATGGTTGCTGGAAAAAGGATGAAAAGGTTTAAGATAATTTTTTTCACCTGCAATTCTGCAACCACTGGCACTGTGTATGTTAGGTTCTTTAAAGACCAGAGCTAATACCTCATTCACCTTGATAGTGAAAACTAGGTGCAGAACAAGGGATATTTTTTGAAGGGTCTACTTCTTACACAAATATAAACATGAGCAAGTCCTCACTCTTTGGTGGAGCAAAAATTGCATCCTAAGAGAGATCAGGTAGATATACCCTTTACACTGCCAAGCTGCAAAAGTATGATGAAGCTGAATAAAAAAACTATCTAATAATCTTCATAATTTTTTGAGGTAAATCCAATACAGGTAGAACAATTCAACAGCTGCTGAAAGTAGGACTATGTTTTCCTATTGTGGTCGTGGTTAAAAATGAATTGATTCTGTTTATAAAGAAATCTTTTCACATCCAAACTGAAACTCTGTGCCTAAACTAGCTCTTCCATTAACACAAGATGACAGCTGTCAGTGATGTTTATGAACAGGAAACACACTTTGGGACATATTCTGCTCTTACTTGAAGAATTTCCTCTTAACCTACAAACTGTCAAGACTGAAGGGTGAGATATAGTGATAAATTATGTTTGGCAGCAAAGGCATAAAGAAGGCAAATAACCACATAGCACGTTATTATATCTATATTTTAGAAAAAATCATATACACTTTCTAATAACTCAGTTGTGTGACTCCAAATTAAACAACCTATTTTTTGTGTAAGCCATGTTTTCATCTTACCGTGGTTAAAAGTTCTAATTTTTCTGACCTGCACAGGACAGTTTGCAACTATATGGCAATCTGCCACAAAGTGATGTGAGAACATCACAGAGAACAAAAGGTAGTATAATAAAAAGTGATGCTCTGCAATGCTCTCTGAGAGCAGGCACAGTCACTCCAACAATAACAATAAGTAGCAGAACATTGTATTAATTGGATGCATTTTACCCATTTATGCTGGATCATGGTACAGAGAACAATGTCATGACATTTTATTTCTTTTTCAACAGCTCTAGGAGGATAACTTTGTGAAAAAAAAAAAAAAAAAAAAAAAAAACAGACGAAAACCAAACCACAAAACAGAAGAGGAAAACAATCGCATGGTGTTAACAAATAATACACTGAGGGTAAACCATCACTGCTAAGTATGAATGCATTAGGGTTCAATAAAGCAGAGGAAGGGTTTTACATTTGAACCATGGACATATGTCTGAGTTCCCTCAGCTTTGACCACTGCCAAGTGCTTCTGAAACTAAATCCTCAGTAAGTTGTCCTTCTGAGCTACTCAGACAAGCAGAAAAAAGTAACTTTATGACAATGTAAGTTTTTCTAGTCCATTACATATGTTGATATTTTGAGAGAGATCATCATGATCAATACAGGAGAAAATTAACTGGTTATTGATTCAAGATGTGTTACCTCTAATAATTAAAGGATTTACCTCTAGTGATGAAAGGACTAAATATTAATTATCATCCATGTTTGGATGAATACACATGTGCTGATGTGGTCAAATAGATGCAGAGGGCTGCTGAGCTCTAAACTTGCTTATTGTTGCTGCTGCTCTCCAGCTGTTCATCTGTTTCATTAGCATGGAAGTGAAGGTCTGAGGGGGCTGATGGAGAATACTGCCTGCCAAGCATATCGTGCTAATCTCTCATTCTCCTTAACATTTTCCTTTTCACATTCCAATACAAATTTAGAAATACTGAAAAAAAAAATAAAAANGACCCCGATAAGCCCGTTGAAGTGTGGTCAATCTGAGGTGGAAATCAGAGGGATATGACAATGCATGGGAAGCATGCTGCCTGTGTGACATACACCCAGTGCTCCCTACTCCCTGCTCCAACATGCCCTCCACGCTATCAGAAGGTCTAGGCTCCACCCATACCCTGACACCTGCATGTGGGGTGTGAGCCGTCCCAGTTGCCATGTATGGGAAGCATATGGCTTTCACCTACAGCAGGAAGTCATGATTCTGACAGAGAATCATAGAATCGTAGAATGGTAGGGGTTGGAAGGGACCTCTGAAGATCATTGAGTCCAACCCCCCTGCCAGAGCAGGATCACCCAGAGCAGGCCACACAGAAACATATCCAGGCAGGTTTTGAAAGTGTTTAGAGAAGGAGACTCCACAACTTCTCTGGGAAGCCTGTTCCAGAGCTCTGTCACCCTCCCAGGAAAGAAGATATTCCTCATGTTCAGATGGAACTTTCTGTGTTCCAGTTTGTGACCATTGCCCCTCCTCCTATCACAGGGCACCACTGAAAAGAGACGGGTCCCTTCTACTGGACACCTACCCTTCAGATATTTGTAAACTTAAGAACTCCTCTCAGTCTTCTCTTCTTCAGACTAAACCAGCCTTGTTTCTCTTAGCCTTTCCTCATAGGAGAGATNCTGTAATACTGTAATACTGGCATTTATGAACAAGCTGATCTAACATGAAGAATTAATATATTTCTCTTTTGTTTATAGGTACTGGACTATAGCTCATGGCCATCAGCAAACAGAACTGTCAGTGTACTGCAATGTTGACTACGAAGGATACTGCTGACAAAAAATACGCATGCCTTGCTTTTGAGACAGTAGCATCCACAGAGAATAATTCTTTATAACCAGTGCTCCTGAAGTCTTTTGTATGACCTTGCTATTGACCCTCTATAAAAACTCACATGAGGACAATTACAATAGGACAAGGGGGAATGGGTGTAAATTGGAGCATAGGAGGTTCAAGNTTAAGAACTCCTCTCAGTCTTCTCTTCTTCAGACTAAACCAGCCTTGTTTCTCTTAGCCTTTCCTCATAGGAGAGATGTTCCAGTCCCTTATAGCTCTATGTTGGACTCTCTCCAGTATTTCCCTGTCCCAACTGAACTGGGGAGTACTCCACATGTGGTCCCTCAACACTCCAGATGTGGTCTCACTAGTGCAGAGTAGAGGGGGAGGAGAGCCTCCCTGTACCTGCTGTGCACACTGTTGTGTCCAGACGTGCTCCAGCCCTGCCCTTGTAGGCTGCAAGGGCATGTGAAGATGGAAGAGATATATAGCATGACTCCTCAGCTCAACAAATAGTTTTGGGAAGGCTATCCACATAACTGCATCTCTGCAACAAACTTTGGCCAGAGAAGGAAGCTGTGAAATGGGCAAAATAGAGACCATTTTGGGGATGTGTGGTAGTTGCCTGCTTCCCCTTAAGACAGACCTAGGTAGAGCCACAAGTGATTTCTGCCACAGCCATGCACCACACCTGCAGAGGGATGAGTCCTAGGAGAATGGACAAGAATAGCAGAGACAATGCACTGAGAAAACAAAGAATATAATTCTTGCTGGGCATAGGTTTACCTGTTGCAGTGTTCCAGATAGCTATGCAACTTGGAGAATGATATTTGGTAAATATGGAAAAATAGTGGCCAACATTGTTTGAAAAGAACATGTGTTTTGGAAAAATATATTAAAGAAACATGAGACATTCAAGGAAGGGTAAGCGTGTTCCCCTCCCTTTCACACTAACAAAGTAACTTTAAGGAGGAGAAGCAGGGAACTCACAAGCAAAAAGAGACCTTCCATTGAAACTGTCTATAAAGAGTAAATGCATTCTATTAAAAAACAAAACAAAACAAAACAAAACCCCAACAATTCAAATGAGGATAAAATTATTCATCTTCTGGCTGCGATTGCCTCGAGTGAAGCCATCTCTTCCCCACTCTCTCATTGACACTTCCTAGTCAGAGCTGTCTCCCGCAGACTGTCAGTTACTTTTGGTCAGAATGGACTGTGTGGGAAAGACCTGCTATTTATAACACTTGAATTACCCCAGGTTGTTTTGAGTCAAACAGACCAAATATCTCTCTATTATTTTGACACGACTATACCATGTTACATTCCTTAGTGCAAGTCTCCTTCCTAGTTTCTGTAGCTGATCCCTCTTTCTCAAACACCTCTAATCATAGGGATGTATATCAGAAGATGTTTAATCCCTTTCTTCTTTTTCTTTTTTTCTTTTTTCTTTATAAAAAATGCAACTAAAAATGTTACTTTGTGCTTCTACCATTTATTTGTTCCTGTGCTTGTGGGATCTCCTACTTGGAGAGCTGATCTGAGAGCATTTAAATTCACATCCTAACACTTCTTAATTCCTTAATATGTATGGTATTTCACTGTGGGCAAATTACCTTTGAACAATATAAATTGTACAGGAACAACCTATTCAGAAGAGGCATTTGTTAGTGCTGGAATGGAAACATTTAAGGCTTGATTCCTGTGATTTTCATTTTGTTTCAAGTTGCTTAATGAGAAAGTAAAAGTAAGGAGAAATGTTGGAAGAAGATAAAATGAAAAAAATAGGTTCAAAGTATGTGATTTTTTTCCTGTCATCATTAGAAACTTCTTTTTTATATATTTGTTAAAACATTCTTAGAGTTTATGCTGAATAATCAAAGTATAAAACCACTTTAAATACAGATACCTTAGTAATTAGGCTATTTAGTTAACTGAAAATATTTAGGGATTTACATCTTTCTTACACTTTCTTTGTAGCAGTAGTTACCTGTTACGTCTATTTCATTCCTGTTTAATAGGTTTTATGTCAAAATTTCTGTCAAACTTTTAGATTTTGGAAACCTTCAGAAGAAATCTGTTTGTCTTTGTTCATCTGCTTGTCCTTCAAAGGTTCAGAAAAACACTTTGACTTCCAGTTTTTGAAAAATCAAGCTATGACAGACTTACCAAAAGAAGCAGCTCTCATCAAAGATGACAACAGAGGTTGGTTCCTCTTCGATTTCAGATGTTATATGCATCATGATGTACGAACATCTGTGTTGAAAAGAGTGGGTATTACCTTCCTTATTAGCTTTCTTCCTTATTAAAAATTCTGTTGCTGTAAAGTTTTGTGCTAAATGAAGAATGAGAATCCTCAGTTTAGTCTCTAAAAATTGTGTTTGTTTGGAATCAAATTTGTATAGTAATAATCTGTAGAGGAACAATAGTCCCCTGTTCTAAGCACATTATCATAGATGTAATGTCTTTATTACAAATTCCATCATCCAAATAAAAGACTGAGTCACTACAAAGTTTCTTTTCCACACCAGTGTTGATTTCAACAACCTAAATACTACTAAAGTCAGGGATAACCAATGGGTTAAACTACTGCAATTGCACACAGAGATTTAAATATGGATGCTATGCAGGGACTTAATCTCTTTCAATAGTGATCTACCAATTAGACTGCAAGAATTGATGGTAATTTATCACTTTGATTCCCATTTCTAATCTGCTGAAGTAAAAATACTGTTCTAGTTTAGAGGACACTGCATGCTACATGTTAAAATGTGGATATTTCTAAGTTATGAGGTAGATGAACATTGCTTTAGTCAGTAAGCTTGACTGAATCATCAGCAGGATGATCAGAGCCTCAAAGGCAGAAGCCTCGATTGCCTATGGAAGGCACATGTCACTGGGAAGCAATTAGGGAATGACCACACAGGGTCATTCATTGGCTGCATGAGGACTGCAGGCAGCTTCACATGACACTTTGCAGTTTGGTACATGTGCACTGCCACCCAGAACTGTCTAAAAGAAAATGTCAGGCTCAGGGGTACATCCACCTATCTGACTCAAGTCTTAAAATCAGTTGCCTATTTACAGCCAGATCACTCTTTTGTGTAGAAAGAAATTGCCTAAGGTTAATGTACCTTTTGCCTTTCATCACTCATCTAATGCTAAGATTATTCCCCTGGGAGATGGGCATTCAAGTACTTTCAGGTAGCTGAAGGATAAAGGAAGCTGAACTGGAATGCCAGGGTCTTGGTTCCCACATGAGTGTTCGGGCCACAAGTTTAGTTATTGTGCAAAATATTTTCTTGCAATACTTCCTCCTTGAGACTTTTCTGCCCCTCCCTTTTTTGCAAAACAACCCCTGTGCTGTGTGTTGAAATTACTCCTGTTTCTCTGTATCCTTTACAAATTACATTAAGGATCTAGAAGGTTAATGCTCATCCCCACACAGCTCTGATTTGCCAGAGAGCTTAGACAGCGGTCGCAATTCTAATTGTCAGGACAGCATGCTTGCTAAAATTGGCAGGAGACCAAGATTCTAGGCTCCTAGAAAAATGAATATATACCAAAATGAAGGCAGCAATAGATTTCTAGTGCCTTTGGGGTAAAGGCAGTATTTCACCATTTACCATCCGAACCACTCTCAAAGGATATGGTTGCAGATTCTGTTTTCCTGAGTGGAAGAGCTATCTCAATAAATTTTTCTCTCTTACTCTGCTGAGAGATCCAGGTCTAATTTTTACTCTCTACCATATTAAAGAATGTCCTTCACTGACCCACAATGAGCAAACTGCAGAATATAGATAGGAATGAGAACCAAGGTAGGCTTTTCTACCAAATAAAAAATTGTGAAACTACAAACTTGTTTTCAGGTGCTAATGCAAATCATATTTGGTGTGGCCATGTGAGACAAAGCACAGTTCAGTTTGATTCACTTGCCTAAAGCTATGAAAGAACAAAACAGCAGCAGGACAGGTTGCAGAGCTGCCATTATCTGGTATAACTGTCTTTATCTACAGAGACAAGACATTATTTCCCAGTAGTTCTTGCATGTCCAGTTCAGAGGACCCAGCCTGAAATGTGGCAAATGACTCTGATTCTGGTTTGACAACAAAGTCATTCCATCTTTAAGGGTGCAAATACCAAACTAAAATATTTTATTGTATATACACAAAGGGTCAACCTGGAACAAATTAACTGAAAACAAAAATTAGACAGGTTATAGTCAGACCAGATGTCTGTGATACATTTATGTTATGAATGATCTGTTAAGTGAGAGGTGCTGCCACTGTAAGCAGTTCAGATAGGATTCAGCTCACTTGTTTCTATTTGCCTTCCCCCTCTCTTTTTTAATCTGTGGAGGAATAAGACCATCCAAAGAAGCTATACATTTAATCAAATTTTAAATCTAATTTACAGTGAGATTCACACATAATGACAGTTACTCCAAAGGCAGCCTAGGGCAGAAACCTTAGGTGTAGACATCCTTGTTACAGGTATCTTTCCCATTAAAGCCTACCTGCACTGAACATTTTGTGATATGACTGACAATACTCTCATTTACAATTCCCCTTTAACAATTAGGGTGATATAGTTAAAAAATGCCAGTTTTGGCCTAGAGCTCTAAAGTCGTAATTTGCTTGCCAGGCTATATAAGACTTATTTTTTTTAGTTTATTAAATAGGACTTCTATTTGGAATAAATAAATAAATAAAGTCCCACTGTGGTTTTCAAGTTTGAAAAGTGAAATTAAAAAAAGTCCTCTGACTTTTCAGTCTTTTTCTTGGTTTAGGTCTAGGACCAATTTGACAAATACTTCTGCATTTTCAGAAAAATACGTTATTCTGCTTATAAACTATAGACTATAATCCCACAAACAAAAAAAGATGTCCTCCCTCCATTGTTTCTTTATGAAAAATGTTTCTCCAGTTATATCACAACATATGCAACACTTATATGTTTACAGTACAGCATGTTTCCAGTGGCTTCATAGGTTCTTACATAACCCTAGTAAGTTCACTGTGTATGTCCAAATACAGTCACTAAACAGGCAGTTATTTCATTGAAAGATTTGGTATGATTTTATTTCCAAATATTAATGGATGCTTAATGGACATTATTTTTTTTTCTAAATTATTTGGTTTGTAGTCAACTTTTTATTGATTTATTTCTCATTTATCAGATGTTCCTATTTCTAGGCTCCAGGCACATTCAGAATAAAAACATCTTATAGTTTAATTGTGCTTTACTTTCATGAAAGCAATCTAATGATAACCATATCAGGTCTGGTATTTCTGACAGCTTTGATGGCACTTTTAAATATAACTGCTACTACAAAGGAAATCATTAAGATCAAAGCACAGAAGTAATCATTTTGCATTACATACTGAGAGAATTAAACAGACAACAGTATTCATCACCATTACTTTGCAAAACCACATCCAAATTAGCAACACACAAAGACCCTTCCCACTAGATTTTCACACAAATGCATTCTTGGTGAAAGAAAAGCAACTCACTCTACAATTTGTCCTTAATTGTAATCTTAGAGAAGCTTCTTAAAGCAGTGACTAGAATTCCATCATTTTAGTAAATCTTTAATCTTAGCCAGTTTTTGGGTTAGCTCAGCAGCTACAGCTACTGCTACAGCAAGACAAACTGTCATCTCTGCTGTGTGCTCAATTGCAGTCCACAACATATGCTGCCTACAACCTCTGAAACTAATGAAGAGAATCACTGCATTTTGCAGACTCCACTCTAAGATTGCAGTAGACAGTGTGTTATGGCTACTGTTGTGTTGTTGGACTAAAAATGCAACTGCACACTTCCAGTCTGAATATCAGCTGATGAGAAAAATGCCAGGGGTGAATGGACACTAAGACTTTTGAGAAGACATTGTGTGCTCTTCCACAGATACTGCATTTTATGTTTTTTTCCCACCCACTGCTCTTAGCTGAGGTGTGAAAATCTGCATCATCCAACAAATTGCAGCCTCCAAACCTCTCTGAGCTCAGAAACTGGATCCCTCAGACACCTGGTTGCACACTGTAGGGCACTAACTTCTCTTCCTAGCAAATTGTAGATTCTTTTTCTACACAAAAATGATTTAAAAAGTTTCCCTAGAGAATACTGTTTTGAGTTCTATAAAGGCTATACATTTAAGACCATAAGTGTACTGTCATTTATTTGCTTATTGGTTGGTTTTTTTTCCAAATTTCTTCTTAGAGTTTACAAAAAGAAGAGTAAACAAATAACTGGGCCTGGTGAAACAGCCACTTGGGAGTCTAATTTATGTGAAAGTTCTCACATTTGCACTCCACTATAATAGTATGTGTCTACATGAGTGTATTCAAATGAACACTTAATAGCTGAAGAAAAAGCCAATTTATGTACAACATATTGTAGAACTATGGGACCAAGGTAGATCCTGGCATGAACTGCAGGATTGGTGCACAGCTCTTTAGTGTGGTGCAAACTTCTATGTATGTTTCTAAACTGAAGAGCTCAGCTCATTTTGACTTGTCCAATAAAATTTTCTGAAATACCTTCATAAAAGAAGCAGAATTTTAGTTTGAGAGTTTCTTTCTGAAAATATAAGCACATCAAAATAGCAGCTTGTATTTAGTTAGATGTAAGAATAAAAATTAACTTTTTTTTTTTTTTTTTTTACAGTGAAAGCTTCCACAAAGGATGTCACATTTATACAAGAGAGAAATGTCAGAGAGGGAGAAAGGTAAAGGACACAAGAAGGCAGTCAGTAGTACCTGAACCTCCCTTCAAAGGGGAGTCCCTTTATGGGATTACTCATATATGAAGCTGGGAATGGGAATAATAGTAGAAGGTCACTGAAGTTAATGGAGTTACCAGATAAGCAGCTTCCATTGTAGCAGTGCTGAGAAAATGTGTCTATAATTTCCCCATCCCTTCTAATACGTTTGCTTCAGAGGACCCAATTTGAAAAGCAGCAGCTAGCTCAGACCATTTCAGCAACATGTCAAATCCCTTTTAAAGACTCCTGCTCCCAGTTTGAAAGCTCTGCAATCATATGAACTAAAGTGCCAATCTGATATAATCTCTGCTCGTTCTGTGCTGTTCGAAAAGGATGATGGCAGGTTAATTTTATACTATCAGACTTCATCCTAGACCAGTGATTGCTGCTTTTATGCCAGATCAGTTATCGATTATCGTCCCAGCAAGTATAAAAGCATAAAACTGGAATAAACACCATGACATGTGTTGTGGTTCACTCAGCAGACACATAATAAAGGGGATCAGACAGATCCTGCTGCTCTCTGGCAATGCACTGTTCTGGTCCTAATGATCATGGACTCATGGTTAGAGCTGGCAAGACTGGTGTGCTTGGCCCCACAGTGAAAGCTGGAGAAAGGTAGGCCATCTAAGCAGCTCACAGACTTACAGGTTAATAGGAATTGACAAATGTCATGAGTTCTAGAATAAGGACATTTCGGCATGGGTTGAAAAGAGCTGTCCCTTCTGAATGCAGATACTCTGGGTTACTCAGAAACAAATCTGGCGAGTGCAGAGAGTCTCTGCTGTGTCAACGCAGACTTTAAGAAATAGTTAAAAGTATTGCCATAGATTCTTTTCTGTCTTCCCTCCTGTGTGATCATCTGTCTTTATAAAATAACTTTGCAATATTTTCTTTTTTCAAATTACAAAACAGGTCTTAAAAACAACTACAAAGACATTAGGGAAATGAGATTCTGAGACAGCTCTATACAGCTCTGTTGTAATAATAATAAAAAAGACTGTTTCTGTATATTCAGAAAAACTCTTCCAGGGGACCTGTAGGGAACCTACATCCATCTCAAATGATGGAGTAGGTTATGTTGATGCCCTTCAAATAAGCCTCATTGTTCTTCTCCCACGTTTCCTGTTCTTTGTCACCTTTCATAAAGGTACATATGTAGACAGAAAAAAATGGTTTAACCCTTTCATACTTTTCTGGGAAATTTAAAGGTCAAAAACATTTTCTTCTGAAATAAATCCCATTTCTAACAAAAACCAGAGGCATCTAATGATATTATTGTTTCTGATGCCATGAAAATTTATGAAAGCATAGTTATATCTGGGAATCTGTTACTTTAACAAGTGTTTAGTATTTGTCATTAGTATCACTACCTTATTGTTGCTGCCTCCAGCATGGTAATATGAATTTACTGTTATGTGTGCTTTCAACATCTTTTCACAGTCTGATTTTTAACAATGACTGGGCAGTAGTGATTATATAATGGATCCGTGAAATTTTAAAATTTAGTTGTTGGCATCCAATACAAATTTTGTTAACTTCCAAAATAGTTTCTTGTGACTTTTCCCAGCATCTAACTGCTATCTGATAATTTATTAAAATGGATAAATAAACCCACTTTGCTAAAATATGCTGGTATACTCATAGTTAACATTTTTTTCTTATTTGATACTTTATAAAATGAATCATCATTTTTTAAGTCTCAGATACATTTTTAAGTAATCAACTGTCCTAAAGTTATATATATTCTATGATATAATACCTATTGCATTCAGTATTTTAAATAGCAAACAGTTCAAGTAACATACAAAATTACTTCTGTGTTCACTGAAAATAACAGTTCAATATTTGCCTATTTCTATACATGAAAAATATGTTACCATTTCATTTTAGCAGCATGATAGATTAGAAGTCCTTCCCACCTTGAAATGCTAAATAGCAATGTGATTACTCAGCACTTCTATCTAATTTCTTTTTGTACTTAGGATGATTTTGTGCATATTTATTTTAAAATTTGACAGACTGCTGTAATATTTTGAAATGCACTTCAATTTCTACAGCATCTAAATTTAAAAAAAAAAAACACAACACACTAACAAATCCTAAGGGTCATGCCCACTGTGATTAGGTTGCCATTGATTTTGTTGCTAATTATAGACTGAAATGAAATTTGAAAAATCGGAATTATTCAGTTATTGATGTGATAATGTATTAATGCTTAGATGAACTTGTCAGGAAAAATTAAGGATTGGCTACGACTTAAGTTTAGTTCTCAGCTCCTGCTCCTTCAGGCTTTTGTGCATGCATAGTTACAAGCTCTGCTCATATGGAAATACCTCCTGGTCTGTTCCTTCTATTCTTTAAATATTAAATAGAAGGTCATGTATCATTTTATAAATGCGTGTCACCTCAGTAGCTTAAAATCTTTCCAGACATCAATTTTACCAATAAAAACTTTGAATACTTTCCATTATCCGTACCAGAACACCAGACATAACTTCTAATGTTAGGTGATTTCTGCTCAGTGTTTTCAAACAGGAAAATTGATTTTGGGAGTCCAAAAGGAAATGGCAAAAGTGGTATGTCTGGCTCTTGATTTTCTTCTGGGATGCATTAAGAAGAGTGTGTCCAGCAGATCTAGAGAGGTCCTTCTCCCCCTCTACTCTGCCCTAGTGAGACCTCACCTGGAATATTGCATCCAGTTCTGAGTTCCCTAGTTCAAGAGAGACAGAGATCTACTTGAGAGAGTCCAATGGAGGGCTACAAGGATGATTAAGGGTCTAGAACATGTGCCTTATGAAGAAAGGTTGAGATACCTGGGACTTTTTAGTCTGGAGAGAAGACTGAGAGGAGATCTAATTAATGTCTGTAAATAACGTGAGGGCTCAGCATCAAGAAGGCAGGAACAACCTCTTTTCACTTATGTCCTGTGATAGGACAAGAGGCAATGGATTCAAGCTAGAGTACAGGAAGTTCCACCTCAGCCTGAGGAAGAACTTATTTACTGTAAGGGTTACAGAGCACTGTAACAGACTGCTCAGAGACGTTGTGGAGTCTCCTTCTCTGGAGATTTTCAAGACCTGTCTGGAAGCATTTCTGAATGATCTCACCTGGTTTTGGTTCTGCTCTGGCAGCGTAGTTGCACTTAATGATCTCCAGAGGTCCCTTCCAATCCCTATCATTCTGCAATTCTGTGATTCAGCTGATCTTCCCCACAAAAGACAAAAAGCCATAATGCCTGAATAAATATTTTCAAGTCCTCTTCAAATCTTTTCAGACTGATATAAAGGGAGACGTGTTTGATAATGAGAATATCATTACAAGACAGGCTATCATCTGTGAGATATATATGATTTGCATCCCCAAGAGGTTTTGAAAGGACATACCCAAATTTCTGGGTAATTACAAAGTTCTGCTCCCTGTCATTTCCAGGAAACAGAAATAGAAAAACCAAACAGCTTATTATTTGATTCCCACAGACAGATGCTGCTTAAAGAATTACAGATAGCATGGTATACATGCATGATAAACAAAATCATGCAGTGATCTTACAGCCACATAATCAGCTTCTTAACCTGGTGGGACACTTCACCAAAAACATAATTTTTTTCTGACCATACTGTCAAACTTTTCAAGCTACTCAGTGCACCAGAGGAAATGGGAACACATTATGAGGGCAGAAGAGAGCAAAGGTCAAATCCTTGACAGCAGTCTGTGGACAGATTATCTCACGGAATTTTTATCTACAAATCAACCAAGGAAAGTCTGCAAGGACAGAGACCTCCTGCCATAGATTACACCCTTTGTTCTTGATAAAAATGGCAAAAATTGAATTCCTGATCTGTAGGGAAACCAAGAAAATGAGTCCATTCTTCTCAGTAAAGGGAGATTTGTATTCTAAATCTTTTATAGCATCAGTCACTTCCTATTCAGTAAAGGGCGGGAAATAATTTCTAACAACACAGAAAGTTTTGGAAATAATTACTTGTGTGCTTGCTGGACCAAACCTGCATGATGAATTATCAGATAACCCCCCACAACCATTTTGTTACAGCATTTGGATTAAGAAAATTGTTTGACATTAGCTTGATGGCACTTAGATCAAGAGCCTGCTGTTAAATTGTTGAACTGATTGTTAAATTATTGATAAATTATGATCTGTCCAAGGTAAAAGCTTTCACACTAATCAGCTTGAAATATAAAGATTTATTTTTTTTTAATTAGAATCACTGTATATCATTGTTCATCTATATATTTCTGGGTGGTTTTTGTTTTTTGTTTTGTTTTGTTTTGTTGTTTTGTTTTGTTTTGTTTTGTTTTTATTTTTGTTGCTTTGCTGTTTTCACAGCACTTTCCTATGCACACATCCAGATCTAGGTATTTCTCTGTGCCTAATGAGATTAAATAATGATAGTATTATCTGACTTCAGGAAAAATGTAACTTGTTTATAAATCTAGTTACTGAATGACAATGAACAGAATTGGATTTATATTTTTTAGAAAATCACAGGAAAGAAGGCAATTTCTCAAAGCACTATTACCAGTTCTTTGAACCATATACTGATTCTAATTTGCATAGAAAACTGTTGAAATTAATTGGTTCTGTAGAATAAGGACAGTGTATGGCTTTTAATAACCTGCTGACAGCAGATGGAGGTTGTGCAATGTCACTGTTCTCAAACATCAAAACATGTTAAAAGATACTGCTTTGAGAGTTATATTGTGGACATTTTTGTTTTTCTTTTTTAGCAGTGCCCATTTTTGTACTACAACTTCAGATTTTCTAGTTAGGTTGGTAGATATAATAAGGAGTTTTAAAATAAAGATTTACCTTTCAGAGGCAGAGGAAATCTGATCATTTGTAATTTAATACATAGCCTCATCACATTCTGTAATTCCTCCTTCTGTGTTTCCTTTCAGCATGCTTCTGGAGAGGATCCCAGACAACCTATGGTTCGGTGAAATGCTGTTTGAACAGAGGAGACATTCTGTCTTTGAAAGGAAGCTCAAAATATCACACAGATCTGAAAACATTTCAGCACATTAATATTTTAGATTTAATGATACGAATTGCATAGGATATGGATTACATAGGATCCTGTCCCTTAGGTTGCCAGATAATTCTTCTAAGTGTCTTGCAGCTGATGACACCATCCCCAAATGAAACTTCAAGAGTTTGTGAGAAACAAACACTGAGTCTCAGATTACCAGACCCATATTTGGAAACAATCGCTCTGAGTTACTTGTTTGCAAAAGTGCTTTGCCTGCACTTACTCCCTCAATGCAAATACAACACTAGCTCTGTGATGACAAGACAAAAGATTAAATTGTCGATTAGACAATTGAAAACAATGTGTTGCATTTATATAGACACTTTCTGAAGACAGAAGAACACTTGTGGCCATAGGTGATATAAATGAAGAGATTATATAAATGTAGTCCATGCACCTAATTTAGAGTGAATGAGTTGAAATGGGTGGTTATGGCTTTCATAGCTGTATCTTTCAGGGGACGTCCTTCCAAGTCACAAACACTAGCAGAGCATGAGGAAACAGTTCAGCTGAAGCAGAGTCTTCCATTTCTGGTAGGATTTTTATTGGCTTCCGTAACCAAAGTGTGGCTCAGAGAGAGGAACTCAGTACCAGAATAGTACTGATGCTTATTCAGAGATGGACTATTTCTTGTGTTTTCTTTTACCATGGAAAGCAGAAGAAAAATCAATAATATTTCTCCTCCCACACATTACATGTCAAAGTACAAGCTGGCTCTTGATACTCTGAACTTTCCGCTGCCCCATTCTCAGGTGTTGGTTTCTACACAAAAAATATTCAGTCAGAGCATTCCCTTTTTAGGAGAGTTTCTCAGTGCTAACTACAATTTTCCCTAGTTTCTGCAGCCATTCAGGCCTGAAAACATCTCCTTCTTTTCACTATATTTTCAGCATTGTTTCAGCTATTTAAAAATGAAACATGAGAAATTTTTCACTATAGATTTATCTGTCACAGTTTTTAAGTCACTGGTTTTTGTTTTGTTTGGTTTTATGTATGTTTGTTTGTGGGTTTTGTTTTGTTTATTTGGGGTTTTGTTCCTGTGTGGGGTTTTTTTGTTGTTTTGGTTTGTTGTTTTGTTTTTTTGTTTGCTTGTTGGTGGTTGTTGTTTTTGGTTTTGTTTTGTTTTATAATGAGTCATTCCTGATATATTAGTGACGTAGAAGTTAGAGTTTTACTTTAAGGTGCTTTTCTGTGTTGTCTCTTTAATCCCTCTTTACATTGGGGACTCCACTTAAATCAGATATGAATGAAGCAGGAATACACAAATGATACATAGTAATCACAAATTAATTCTTGCATTTGAACAGATATTTGATCTTCTTGCTGCAAACTTTAAACAGCTCTCTACTGTCACATGGATTTTAAAGGTCCTCCATAGCTACTTCATAAAGGATGAACAAAATTCTAGTTTTCAGCTTCTTTAAATAAGTGAGAGACAACACTTTTCAAGTGTCAAAAGGACTTAACAACTTAAATGTAGTGTAAAAGAGACAGAAGAGTAAGCAATTTAACTTGAATGTTTAAAATGAACATGCTATTTTATGAAATTAATATTTCCATTTTTAAAAAATAAATTTGGCTAGACAATTTTATTTTGGTTTAGACTCTGATCCAGACTGCACAGATGTATCTTTTCCGTCCTATCCCCTTGTGCTACCTGTTTTTCAAAATTCCATGAAACTGCTTTCTCTCTTAAAGGGAAAAGCCTAACCATTTCACAATTTCAATTTAAATTGAATCTTAATAATCAGTATTTAGACTCTTTAAATTATCCTGGGAAGATGTAGAATTAAATACTATTAAAAAAAAAAAAAAGAAAAACCCACAACACAAAACAAAAACACCACCAAACAAACAAGCAAAAAAAGGTTTAATTCCTGCTTTTAAAGTCTGTGATAAAAATTTTATTTCTTTTAATGGAAAAAACTATCAAGGCACAATGTTTTTCATCTTTCCCTTAGTGACACTCACCACAGTTTACTTTAGCATTGAATTCTAGTGCTCACCATGCATTACAGTTCTTGCTTTCCAAACATACACATAAAATTACAGAATAAATACTCATATTAACATTAATTTCTGGTACTTTTCTGTGTTTGTTGGGAGCATTTCCTCAGTTCCACTAATTTTTCAGAATCTTATTCGCTATATATTGTAAAAATGTACAATATGATGTTGTCTATTATGATGTGTGGCCATCCTTAACCTATATGCAATATTTCTGTCTAGATTTTGTCATAAGATTCCTCATTTGAATTTCAGACCCATATTCTATTGAAAGATTTGAACATTTGAAATACACCTCAAGAGAAGAAATGCAGGATAGTGTCTCTAAATGGTAAAAAGCTGAAAGAGTGAAAGTGAAGAGCAAGCCCTGGAGTGCTACCTTTCTGATTAAGATAACACTCAGTAGGGAATCTGTTTTGAATTCCTTAGGCTGAAGGAATAAATGCCATGGGAATGATAAAATAAATTCTTGCTAAACAAACGTACATTGAGAGTAGGAGTTAAAGACCAGCATAATAAGCACAAGAACTAAGTGAGGATCATGAAAGGAAAGATTTGAAGAAGTGTGGGAGGTAAAGAGAATAAAAAATGAGTATCACATTAAAACATCCAAGCCCAGCCACAGATTAAGCATAGACTTGCAGCAAAAAATGGAAAACATTTTTCTGAAAAAGCACAAGGAAAGTACTTAAGTATAAAATTTAAAAGCATTGGGAATAAAATAATAAGCAATGGCTAGAGATGATCAAAGAACCAAAAGTTCATGTCAAGAAAGAGTCATTACAGATGACTGATTAAAACTGAAATGAAAGGCTCATATGTGAGAATTAAAAAGAGGAGAGTGTCCACAGATGCATAAAGTAAATAGTTGTGCATGGAATATAATTTTTCATAGCAGTAAAAAAAATTGCAACTGTGGCTATGTTTTGAAGTTTATCATCTGTAATTATCTTTCATTTCTATACAACGACCATGTATGTGTGCTGAGATATTTAGGAACTCACAGTTACCTGTGTGTTATAAATGTGTTTCCATTGAGTGTTCTTCACCAAACTATTAACTTTGTATTATCGGTAGTTTTTCTAGAATAATTCTGTTGGCTCTGTGTATGGACTAACAGTACAATCAAAACTACCAAAACAGAAGCTTCATTGGCTTAATTCATCACCTGAAAACAAATATATATTGTATAACATTTTTCTTTTAAAAGAAAAGTCTGAAAGACTGTTAAAATTACTGTGCACCTACCTACCTACCCACCCTACCTACCTACCTACCTACTTACATACCTTTAGGATAACTCAAATCAAAACCTCATACTAAGGTTACCTTTGCTCTTATGGAAACAGAATTTCTTTATTTTTTTCCTTCCACTCCTGTGCCAGAGAACAGGAAGAAACATTTCATCAGCATTTCTGTGAGGTTGTTCTCACCTATCCCACACTGGAATGGGGTAGGAGTCACTTTAAAGGCTTAAGTGACTTTGGGGTATACCTGAGTATATTGGGAGGCATTTTATGAATTTACTCAACTTCTTCCACACTTCCTCCTCAAAACCACAAACACATAACTACAACTGTGCTAAATTTCAGGATGACATAAGTGCTTCACACAGCTCTAGTCAAATATTTGCAATGATACATTTAGTGAAAATTTCTTAGAGATAATAAATGCTGTATTTGCCTTAAAACATTAAGAAAATGAAGTTTTTGTCATGTTGATTATACTAACTTTCTGCCTTATCCCATGAAAATTATCATTAGAGGCACTGGTGTGAGCTTTCTCTTTCACATGAGTTCAGACTAATTGTAAGAGCTGTTAAACCCTATTGCCAAGCAGACAGATTAAGGATGCCTTTCTTTTTCTTCCCACAGTTTTCTTATTTTTTTTCTCTATATTCCAAGAACTGAACACTTCTTCCAGTTATGGGCAACAAAGTCAGTCTTTATGTTAAAAGGGGTTTTTTTTTTAGTTTACTAAGAACACTTGTAAAGGAAGCAGGAGCTTTCTCTGCTTCCATTCTCCAAGGCTTTTCATATTTTTCTCCTCAGAAAGACCCCAACTCTGTTTTCTTCTCTCGTCCGTCCTCATTAGTAGCAGTAATAAGACTAGCACTGTCTTATTCTCCTCAAATGTTTCCGATAAGAATGCTATATCTCAAAAATGTCTTTCAACCATTCCCAGACTTTGCAGGTGTATGCTTTCATCCCCACCTTCTCCCTATTAATTTATTGAGAAAGCACAGTGCCTAACTATTTTTCCTTTTAACAGGTACTTTACTACCACTGCTAGTAATATAGTGCTTCTTTCTGGGTGTCTTATCTCCACAATTTTGAACTGTGATGCAGGAAAGTGACTGGTTTTCCTCCTGCAGTGATGGCTGTATAAATCCCCTTCCCCTTAAGAGAAGTCTGGTCTATATACAGACTTTCAGGAGTCTGAAAGGGACTTTCTTGTCCCACTTCAGTCACATTCACACACAGAAGAGATTGTTGATAGAGTTAATATGCAAAGTTTCCCTGAGGTCAATTTAAAATTTACTGAAGTCAATGGAATACTATGCTGGTGTCTAGCAGGGGAATAAACACATAATGTGTGCCAAGTAAATGAATGATAGCAAGCATGAAAAATTTCACAGAGTGGACATGAGTGCCACATGTAAAAAGAAAACAGAAGGAGCTGAAGAAGTGGAGGGGTTCAAGGCAAAAATCAGACCTGTGGGCTGAACAAGAAGCACTTGGAATTTGGTGGTGACAAAGCAGTTGCATAAGTTTAGTAGGAAAATAGCAACATATATAAAAAATGGAGTTAAAAATGTCAACAGATAAAGAAAACCCATGCTCTGTGTTGCAGAATAAGGGCTGAGATAAAGTAATGCTTTTCCTTAGAAACTCTCTCTAATGAAATAGATTCTAAAATGAAGCATGTAGGATAGCGAATTCATGATATAAATTGCCAGGTTCACACATTTAAACATAATTTAAGTGTGTACTTAAATGGAATTTAAAGCAACATTCATGTGAAAAATTAAGTATCCCTTTCCTTCAATTCTATTGCAAAATGAATGTATGAACAGTAGCTGACAAATCTAAACCAAAGACTTTCAGTTTAATGCATGTATTTTGTGACATGGAAGCAAATCTCTCTCTATATATACTATTTATCCAGACAAACTGAAGTGTCTATCTCTTTAATTTAACATGAAGACAGTATAGAAATCATACAGTTTCTTAATCTTTTCAATGTTCATTGAATATCACTACGTCAATCGAATGTCCACTGGAATAGCTGGAGAAAAACCTGCTTGCAGGCCTAATTTCACAGGATGCTTTAAGCCACAGCTCTACCCTAAACTGAGGAGTTTATATTGACCGTGCGCCTTAGTGAATGTATTGACAAAGTAAGTAAAACTTTGCTACTTCATTTGTCTGTTCACACCCTAAGGTCCTCATGGATTCAGAGAATAAAGCTATGGGGTTCTGACCTTAGGTACCTCTCATAGAGAACCTCCAAGCCACATTAGCTTATCAACTTCATTCTGCTAAACCATGGTGACTGATCATCCATCCATTGTTTGTTCGTTTGTTTGTTTTTTTTGGGGGGGTGGTTCTTCTCAAGATGGATCCTGCTTCCCTGCTCACTGTAGAATGGTTGGACTAGATGGCCTTTGAAGATCCTTTCCAACCCAAAGCATTCTATGATTCTGTGGTTCTCAAAAGACCAAAATTCATGCATACTTTTGAATATTCAGGTATTCAACTGAACAAATAATTTCCTTGACCATAAGTATGTATATTAATGATTTTCTGGATATTATGGTGCTCACTGTCAAGATCAATCCTCTAATAAAGAAAGAACAAAAACAATGGAATGTGTTCTTAAAAGTACTTGTAAAAATGTCCCTTCATTACCTATGCTAAAAATAAATATCAGATGTCTCAGTCAAAAGTATAAAAAACATTATTAAAAGTCGAGATCCCATCTATTTATTTCTGTAAAGAGCCCATCATGACAGTCTGTGAAATTCAGTATGCTTATCTGTATATAATTTTCTCTATCAAATATAATTTATATACTTGATAAATCACTATATATATACTTAATTACAGTTCAAAATACAAATATTATGTACTGAAACTAGAAAGAAAGAGGAAATAAAAATTTTAAAATATTAGAAAACTATGTCAGTGAATACACAGTGCAAAATAAATGTAAGGAAAGAAACTTTGGGCTACCTATGATCTTTTGAAAGGAGTGCATAGTAAAAGTATTCTATACATTCCATTTTGTCCTAGACTGTCTATCAATGAAATCTGTAAGGAGTTAGAGGTCTGAGGCTTAGATGTGAAGGTACAGTGAAGCTGGGTGGCTCTTATTCCCTCTATAGAAATCTGCTTTTTCTTTTCCCTTTGATAAAGCTGGTTGGATCTGCTGACTACTGTGTTAGGCTACTGATCACCACCTCCCCATGCTTTCATAGTCTTGATATTCATGTTTCTCAAGAAGGAAATAAAAAGAGCAATCTTCAGGCAGCATGCTATGCAAGAGCTCAATTTGCTGAAGGCTTATAATGGCCATTCTCTGTACTTAGTATGCATTCAGATGGGGCAGACAGAATTTCTCCCTGGTTTAGAGAAAAAAGGGGCCTCACATACTGCAGTCTATGAATGCTTCATGATTGCAATGTACCTAGATGCTTGTATAAAGCATTCATATAGAGTTCTTAAATACATGTGGTAATAAAACATGTCTTTTTTATTTCTTCACATTTCCATTTTGCAAATGCAGTTTTCATTGAAGTAAATGAAACTTCTGCAGAGTAAGTTACAGAGTGGTGTAAATGAATGGTGTCCTGAACAGAAGGTTAATTCCTTCTTGTAATTCAAAAGAACACAAAATGTCAGCTATTCTTTGATTGATTTGCATATGCCTCCAGGTGAAGCCAGTAGGAATTGAGAAATACAAATGTATTTATTTACTTAATGCATTAATTCTTTACTTTCAAAAAAATCAAAGAGAAGATAATTTTACTCTTTACAATGAAAGATAAAACAGGAAAAGAGTTTTATATCCACTCTGAATGCACTTTTATTGTACTTTATGTCTGTAGAATTGTGTATAATCCTTTTGTGTAATGAAAGTGAAAGGCATCATTCTGACTCTGTTAGTGTTTATTTTCAAAGTTCCATTCTAGAAACAGTCTTAAACACAGCTTTAATAAGATTTGGTTTACTCCAGCAATTCAGTCACACTGTGTATAGAGCATAAGACAGTCAGCTGAGGAATCATCATAATTCTTTCCCTCCACAGGATCCCAGAATACTCAGCCAGTGACAATAACAGCTCCCAGAAAGACACCTTTAAAAGGAGGACAGCTGAACCTAGATTCCTTGTCTTTTAAATCACTCATAACTGGTGTGTGGTGTGACATGACAGCACTTTCAACCACAGCTTTTGTTGTCATCTGTGTTTCTGCTTTTTGCCTATTTTTCTCTGCATTTAATTAGCTGTTAAGTAAGCTTTGTTTTTTGTCCCAGTGGAATTTTGCTTCTGTTTCTAACTGACTGAAAACAATGTAGATGTAAAAGTCTCAGAGCAACACATTGACATGATATGTGGGCAGATGGCATGCTAGCTTGACCTTGTTTATCACTGGACCACATCCTGTGACAAGGTTTTTTTTGTAATGACTCCAGCAGTACCAGGCTTTCCATGTATCATATTCCTCCCTCCTTATTCAGATAACACAACTGGAAGATCAGA
Organism: Chloroceryle aenea; assembly: GCA_013399075.1. Classification (NCBI taxonomy): domain Eukaryota; kingdom Metazoa; phylum Chordata; class Aves; order Coraciiformes; family Cerylidae; genus Chloroceryle; species Chloroceryle aenea. The sequence goes on from VWZY01000514.1 coordinate 94,828, forward strand.
GTGGCATTTCTAATTGTAGAACTGTAGTATCTAACTCTACTGGAGACCTCTGAGATTTTTAAATACATATTGCAAACAGTGCATCAAGAGATTTTTTTCTAAAAAAAAGTCTAATGAATGATATTCCAATTATTGATATAGACTTTGAACACATCAAAACTTCTACTAAAAAGATGATAAGATTTAATTTTTTTTACTCTTTTCAGGTTAATAAATACATTTTTCAAACCACCTTCTAACTTGGTTTGTATCTGAAATATATTTGGAATTTACTGTCCCGTAAGTTTCAAGCCAACTGTATCTGTAGTAGGTAAAAACACACCATTTTTATCCATTAAAAATACAAAAAAAGAATTGATATCACACATAATTTTTTTTTCCCTAAAAAATTAAATAGAGCTATTATTTACTAGATGTAACTTTTTTTTTTTCCTGGACAAGGATTTTCAACTAAAATTATACATATATTCTAAATTCAAATTATATATATCTTAATGTTTCCATCATTCTTGTCTCATACTTTTCTGAGTTTCACCCTCCTCCAAAATTCTATCAATTAAGTAGGAGTTCCAACAGAAACTAATTTCTGTTCATTAATAATAAACCTAGGGAGGAAGAACATTTATCCTTCTTTCTATGAAAACCTCCTGTTAGTCCAAATGCTGCCCTTTAAGGAGAGGGAAAGCTGAAGCTCAAAATCTGGCAGATCTTTGCACATGGTAAAGTCAGCAGAAATTTCAGCAGACTATACTCTATTTTGGCAGTATTTTATATGTAGATAGAGCTTCAGATGAAGTTTACACATCTGCACTTTAAAAACACAATGGCTTTTCTCATTCAAACAGCAGTCCATAGAGTAGCTTTTAAGCTGTGTGTCAATCCATAGTGATTTAATTTGGCTTCAGAGTATAGATCTAAGACCCTAGCAACTGGGATACATAAGATTAACTCATCAACTCTTAGACTAGGAATAATATGTAGAATATGTTTGTTTAATAGTAAAGAATTAGTCTCAAAAGATGACCCTAATAGAGACTATTTTGAACAAATTTTGTCAGAAATGTTTCCTATTCAATATTTGTACCAAATGCATATAATGACAAATTATATATGTAAAGTAGAAACCTCTGAGTTAACACAGTAGTGTGAGAGGGTGTTCAAATGTTTTTTCTAGAAGATTTTGGACTTTTGGGCTCCATCCTGCAGCTTCTCATCTTCAGCAGGCACTCAGACTTCCTGTAACCTAGCAAACTCTGCAGTCCCAGATCCCTTCTTCAATCCCATGACCCCTGTCACGCTGTGATTATCTTTACTTGCACCATGAGATTGTCTTAGTTCCATCAGAAGCTTCCTACACCCTCACTGACCCTGGAGGGGGTCCCTGGCCCGTGTTAGCTCCTGAAGGGCACCGGAGAGTTACACGGGGAGACTGTGAGGTAGTTGGTGCTAAAGCTACAGCAGACTCTAACAATTTGCATGATCAAGTCTTAGTGCTCATGCATGTGTGCACTGTTTTATTGCAAATATAGATGTTCTCTCAGAGCTTTACTGCAGGTGCCTCTATGTAATATATTTGTTTTCTGAGAGTTCTTTATTTATACATAGACTCTTCTACTAACATTAGTCTTCAGCATGTTTCCAAACTAAGGTGCCTGATTGAATGATCACCTTTGCATAGCACAATCTACTGCCCAGTTCAGGAACAGGTTTTGTCTGACTTGTGTGAATAGTTCTTCAAGATATGCAATATATATTGAGAAAAATAAACTCAGAATAATTAATCTTTATTAAGTTGGTAGATCCGTATCCTCCAAGTTCCCCTTGAGTCACCCTGGTATCTGCCGCTTGTCTATACTCTACTAGTACATTGCTATCTATTTTTGTGATTTAATTTAATACAGAATTCACCTGAAGAGTTGTTCCATATTTCAGGGAACTTCAATAGTGCAAATGGTAATGGTACAAACCAACCCAATCTGAGCAAGCTCTCTAGCAAGTTAAAAGGAATAATACATATGCTGGAGAAAAGAAAACTTCTCTCCTCATAAGAAGGCAGAAGAGAAAGCTGCACAAGCAGAACTCACCTTCATCTGCACAACTGAAGTTTGACATGTTATTATCAATTTATGCAATGCTAGTTCTATTTTGGTTGCTTAGTTATTCCTTTTCTAGCATCCTGATTTCATTTGTACTTTACTTTGTTAATCCTTAGGTGCTCAGACTAAAAATTTCTGTGCTGGGTATCTGTCTCAAAATCGAAAGTTTTAGGAAAGAAGATTTAACAGTTTCTAGACTGAGATTAGTGAAATCTATTAACAAATTATTTGGCAATATTTAGACTTAAGAACCTCTAATTCCTCCAGATTTTTCAACAGAAACTTGTGGGTTTTATTTGTTTTCCCTTATATCTTGATATCTAATGCTTTCAGTGAAAGTCACCCTTACATGGCAAAATTATTTTCCTCTGTAAAGAACTGTATTCCTCACATAATTCATTGAGATGACTGAAAACAGCTGTTAAATTATCCAATGTTTATATCGCTACTGAATGCATTTTGCACCAAAAGGCACCTGCCCTTACATCTGGACTGTACATGTATTATTCTACAGACTAGCTGTGCAGAAATGTACAGGACACATTGTCTTATGTTTTACATGTTTTTTATACGATGGTTAATTATGTGATCCATATGGTGCTTTTTAAGGAGGAGTGGGAGCTGGACATTATATCAGGACCATTATATATGGCACCTGGGGAATTGCCAGTATTGTGTAATAAAGGAAACTGCTGTGTGGGGAAACATTGCCTTGGTAATAGACTGTGATTATGAATGAAGTGAAGTGTTATGAGAGAAGAAAACAAGTTAAGAGAGTTCTACCCCATCTCTGTTTCAGACTTCTTTTGTGATACATGGAACATCCCTCAAACTGAATGTTTCATAACTTATCATTAACTGTTCCTTATCTCTGGTTGCCCTTCAGATACCTTAGGCTGTGATTTTCAAAACAGATGACCATTTGTACCTGTGGGTAATATCAGGAAGAAAGTTTACGAAAATAAACCTCTAAGAAGATTTACAGATATGTATTAGATTTAAAAACAAACTAGTCAATCAGCTAAACAGTGTAATTGCTGTAGAGGCATAATGCATTTCTTAATTTTCTGAAGGTTCACACTGTCCGAGAATGAAATGTTTGGCATTCAGTAGGAACAATCTAATGACCTTGGATGTATCCTGAAACAAAAATGCATTTCCACAACTGATTATTGTTTTTAACATCTGACCTCAATTATTAATAGCTTTTGAATAAATCAGTCCCTATGTAGCCCATGTGATTCTCTAACCCCTGATTAACTGACCACACAGAAGTTACTACACAGCATATTAACTCAAAATAGTCTGTCTTCTATCAATTTAGTTTCACAATTTATACCTAATTTCAAGCATAATAAGCTGTGTTACTCCTTCACAAACAAATTTCAGTAGGAATTTAGATCTTTAGTTGTAAATGCTGTCAAATATTTTGAAAGCAAATAGTGAACCTGTCAGTTAAGCACACTGTGGAATCCTTTGTAGTGACAGAAATGTTCTTGAATACTTCAGAAATTTGAATAATAGATGTAGCTGAAGTACTCAATATGCAGAAAAATTGTCACAAATTTGGATAATTACAGCTGCAAGTTTCTATACACTTTTCCCTTCGATAACTAAAAAAAAACAGTATCCAAATTTAGCTTTTCATTGCAAGTACAGAGAAGTTTAAAAAAAAGTAAATGCCACAGTAAATGAAGGCACAAACAAAGCATTCATGTATTAAAGGTCCACCCTTCTCTGTATAAAGGGACACAGGAATTATTCTATTTTCTCAGTGTGAATGTGGAGGCTTAGCCTGTGCCAAGGATTAAAGTTTCTGCAGAGTTAAAACTGATCAAATGTATAATGTAGGCCTCATGTGAGCTAAATGAAAATAATATACTAGAAGAACTCAGTGATGTGTTTGATTAAATTGGTTGCATTAAGGACACACTTCACATTTGTTTAAACCCTGAGGTAACCCCATTCATTACTCAAGCTGGTAAAATTCTGTTGGTAGTGAGAGAATGTGTTCTGCAGAAACTGTAATACAAGCTGAATTTATAAGTTATTAAGTCAGTTAGTGAACTACATGGCTGGTGTGGCTAATGTGGGTAGGAAAGAGGAAGGGGAGATTGTCTCAGAGTATGCTGAGAAAGAAATGAAATTTGGTGATGACTCAGTGAGAACACCTTCACATACTGGCTGTGGAAGAAATAAGTAGAACACTAGCAGTAAAATCTCAGTCTTCTAAATGCATGCATTTTGGTCAATACATATTCTCAGCAAAAAAACCTTTGACTTCATATGTCCTTTAATAAATGCTATACTTTATGGCTACCTTCAATACAGCAGGGATATTTCATGAACACATAAAAGATGAAAGGAAACAGGAGCCAGACACAAAACCAAACGTGGACAGCTAAGGGAATACACCCCAGTCCAGGAATAAAATCCCCAAACCCTTTGCCCAGTTCATATGCAGTTTTTAAAGTGCTTTAGATTTAAGTAACCACTTTTCAGAGGTTTTCAATGATATATTGTTACTTTTATTAGTACTAGTTTATTAGCCACTGACTAAAACTGATTTTGGGAGCAGCGATAGGAGGCATGACACAGTGATCTAACTCTAACCGTTTGCCTACAGATTCATTTAATCTCTTCTTTCTTCACCGCATCCATGTAGCCCAGACCATTGTCCTACTGGAGTGTAGGTCACATATCAGTAGATTAGTAATAGTTTGGTGTGGTCAGTACCAGGATCTTGAACGAAGAAAGTGGAGCTACTACCCCTTTCTCCTACACTGTATATGAGAAGTGTCTTTTACATGCATTTCAAATTAGGTTTTCAACTTAGCGTGACTACATCTAGATAACCCTGAGAAAGATAAACTTAGAACTTTGCTGAAAAGTGTAACAAAACCAAACCAAATTAAAACCTCAAACACTTACACCATCAGGTAAATTTGCTTTTGGTCTCCAGCTGGCTTGGAGTACATTTTCAAACTTGTACTACATTTGGTAAGTTAGTGCACACTAAACATCTTTTATAGGTGAAGCTGCCACTGCAATCAGACTCAGAAAGAACTAAAAGCTGAGATAAACAGTTTTCCAAAGTATCTTCTTTAACTTGAGCAAACTCTTGGGTAATTTCAGGGCAAAATTAAAAGTAATATGAGAGTATGATAAGGAACATTAACAGTTTTAAAAAGCACTGATGGTTGGTTTTAGTTGTTACTGCAGAATGGGAGGTGAGATTTGAGAACTGTATGGGTGTAATTCTCCTCTCCAGATATCTGGATTAGAGCTCCATCAGTTCTCCTTCCATCTACATGGCATAAAGAGGCAATCTTAGTCTCTTGGAAAAGCCTTCTAGAAATGCTAGAAATCTTAGACTTCAATACTTCTAATGAATTAAGGTTTTTTTTTTAGGCATGAGACTTATCTTGAAATATTTAGCTTTCTGTGTAGAATTACTCAGTGTTCCCTATTCTTATTGACTAACTGTAGGTGCATATGCACAGAGCTTCATGATTTTCAGCAGCATCTTGATCCATGGGTAAAGCTGAGGAAGTCCAACAAGGTGAATAACCTGTTGGGAGTTTGTTATAGACCACCAAACCAGGATGAAGAGGTTGATGAATTGTTCTATAGACATCTGGCAGAAGCCACAGAATTACAAGCCCTTGTTCTTGTGGGGAACCTCAACTTACCAGATATCTGCTGGAAATACAACACAGCAGACAGGAAACAGTCTAGGAGATTCCTGGAATGTGTGGAAGATAACTTCCTGACTCAACTAGTGAGCCCACTAGAGGAGGTGCCTTGCTGGACTTGTTGTTTACAGAGAAGGTCTGCTGGATGATGTGGTTGTTGGAGGCCATCTTGGGCTTAGTGACCATGAAATTCTCAATTCTTGGCCAAATAAGGTCATCAAAACTATTACCATGGACTTCCGAAGGGCAGACTTCAACCTGTTTAGAACACTGGTTGAGTAAGTCCCTTGGGGTACAGTCCTAGAGGGCAAAGGGGTCCAGGAAGGGTGGACTTTTTTCAAAAAGGAGCTCTTAAAGGCACAGGACCAGGCTATCCCCATGTGTCATAAGACAAACTGTCGGGGAAAACAGTGAACAGTGAGCTTTTGCTGGGACTTAGGAGAATGTGGAGAGTCTACCACCTTTGGAAGAAGGAGAAGGCTACTCAGGAAGAGTATAGGGATTTAGTTAGGTCGTGTACAAAGAACATTAGAGGGGCAAAAGCTCAGATAGAACTCAACCTGGTCACCACTTCAAGAGATAATAAAACCTGTTTTTACAAATATATAAACCAAAAAGAAAACTAGGGAGAATCTCCACCCTTTACTGGATCCGGGGAGCAACTTTGTTACCAAGGATGAGAAAAAGGCTGAGGTACTTAATGCCTTCTTTGCCTCAGTCTCTAATAGTCAGACCAGTTACCCTCATGGTTTTCAGTCCCCTGAGCTGGAAGAACCTGTGAGTTCAAATGAATCATTTGCTTAAACGTCACAGTCCAGACTCTTTTGCCACATTTATTGGCATAGTTGTCAGGATACAGTGGAAGAACTATTACAGCAAAATGGTTGTAAACTGTCTCCCATGGATAGGAAGGTGGATAAAATGTCGTGGGAGAGTAGGAAGAAACTGTTGGAATGGGTAGAGCATCATAAGCAAAAACAAAAGACAAAACCTGGGAAAGGCAATGGTATTCAGTGTGCTATTTTCAGTGTATATCTAACCTACGTGCAGGAGGAGGCACTGAAATCTGCAAAGGAAGATGCTTCTGCTGAAGCCACATTCATTTCAGGTACTTAAAGACTTTCTGAGCTACAATCCAAACTTGAAACTACCAAAGCTGCTCTAGAGACAGAACAAAAGATAAGTGAGGCCTTAAGGGCTCAGAATAGACAATCTGAATATGAAAAGGTGTTACTGAGAACTGAATTAGATGCTGAAAAGAAGAGGAACTGGAGGTTACAGGAAAAAATTAGAGTTGTTGTTGTCAAATGCTCCCTCTCCCTCCCAGATCAGGAATCTAATTATTTTTGCCAATCCTGATATATGGGGTGGGGATATCTGGGGCGACCCATATGATGACCCTGATAGGGTAAATGATACAGAAGTTTGACCCTCATCAAAACAGTTGAATGATAGAAATAATCAGAGGTATAACCACAACACAAAATACTCCATGGTCCAGACCTGAGCTTGCACAAATGCAAGGGACATTTTCACACAAGCTGGGGGACAGTGAAACTGAATATCTATGTTGTGCTTCACTGAATGAAGGAGATTGAGGCTTGGTGAAGGCAGAGAAAGCCAGAGGATATTGGTGTCCTGGTGTGTTCCTTGATCAGGGTCCGGTGGGGAACCAGTTCTTGATGCTCACAGTTGCTTATTGGACAGGGGGACTAGATTTTAGAAAGAGAGGTGAGTGTCCGATTATCAGAACTGCTGGACTGTTGGGACTGGCTGAATCAGTGCAAAAGGCTGCTTGCCTACAAACACAGGGCGCAGGGTATTCCCCTGGCAGCTCCGATTGACCTGGTCCACCTTAAGCCATTGATCAGAGGTCTCCCTGACTTCATGAAAATGTACGTGCAAAACCTAAAGGAAGAGATTATACAGACAATTAATCATAACACTTGCCACCCCTTCTATCATTCTGTGGGTTGGTACTTTAAGGCACCAATTATCCCCATGATAGGATACAGTATAGAATATGTGTAGTGTAGTACACAGTAAACAGACAGTCAGCCATCAAAGTGTTGATGTGTACTTAGGTCACCTGACACACCCCAGGACAAGAACACATACTGTGAGCTTTAGCACACACAGTACAGAGGTAGAACTGCTACAGCTACTAGCAATACTGTGTCTTGTAGAAATTCCCAGATGACACTGGGGATGATACAGCCATGTTAGCTCAATCCCTATGTTAATAAACTCTACTAATAAATCATAGAATGATTTGGGTTGGAAGTGTCCTTAATGTCCATCTAGTTCCAACTCTTCAGGTTATTCAAAGCCCCATCCAATCTGTCCTTGAACACTTCCAGGGATTGGGCATTCTCAACTTCTCTGAGAAATTTGTTTCAGTTCTGCACCACCCTCACAGTGAAGATGTTCTTCCTTACATCTACTCTAAATCTGAAAGTGCACATTGCCAGGTCATGAGCTTCTTGCCAACTAAACGCCCCCCGGGTCCTTATTCACAGGACTGCTCTCAAACCACCCATCTCCTACCCTGTATTTTTGCTTGGGATTGACCCATAATATGAGAAGAAGATCAAGACAAACAAAGCATAAAACAAGGAGAGAACATTGTGTCAGTGCCAGGGCCTTAATATATTCAAGCATTAAAAATTTCTTACATAAAGGTAAAGGTTCAGGTTGCAGAAATCACATGTACCTGGCAACACTGATGAAAGACAGGTGATTACAACACAATGTAACTATTATGTAACATTATTAACATGGCTGAGACTTATTGCACATAGATTGTGCAATCCAACACATTTGTTCCATCCAGACTTCAGGAGAGCTGCTCTCATTCCTTCCTTGAGGCTTATTCCTTTGTTTTGAGGAAAATATTTTCAGCCATTTAAGATCTAATAGAAAAATCAGAACTATATTTCTGATGTTGCTCATCTTCATCTGTCCGGACAGCAGGCAGGAAGTGACTTGATAACGTATCAGTTAAACTATTTTCTTCTTCATCCAGCAAATCCAGATAATGTATTTTCTGTATACCACAACCCACTTTTTTCCCAGTCAGCTTCTGAATGCTTCCTTTTACTGAAATCCCTATGAATCCTCCCTTCATGTACATACAACTCCTGCACTTACCACATTATAAGTAGAAAATATGATAGATTTTGTGTTTGATGAACATGAATAGTCAGAATTTGGACAGGTTCTTATGGAAAAAGAAAAAATAAGGAAACACTGTAAACTCTAATATTACATGAGGAATCAATGCATAATTATTTAACTGTCCACTTATAAGCAAACAACTTATCTACTTAAATATCAGTCCACCTCCACTGAGTGACAAACTCGTTTGTTTCAATAAAAGCAAGAAAAAGTCAGTAAAGCATAGCCAAAGAAAAAAAAAAGAAAGGAAAAACAGCACACACTTCATAATAACACAGCCAGTTCAAACCAATTGTGTCTGTAAAAAACTTGTGCATAGTTCTCCTGAATTACATTTTCTATGGCAAATTACACATTACAATTTTTGGTCTTTGGTCTACTATTCAGACTATTGCCTTTTCAAAAGATTCCCCTCATAAGATAATTAAAAAGGGCCAAAGATTTACTCTGCTTGCTGTACATTTGCAAATGAAATTTACCTCATACAGAGACTAAGAATTTGGTTGGAAAATTAAAAGCTTCAGGTTGTTTGAATAATTAAAAAGAGAGAATTATGCTATAAATTGTTTACCAGCTAGTGTTAGCTGTTCGAAACAAAGAGAAGAAAACAAACAGAAATCAATAATTAGGGGGATGGAGGAGATTTTTTCTTTCTCTGTGCTCTTGGGATCCAGAGCAAAAACAAGCTAACATTAATCAGAAAAGAATTCTGTTCTAATGCCAGCTTTTTGACAGGGCTTCCATTGCTATGACTGCCTCAAATATGTGGCCTTATTTTGTCTGCATAATCAGACAGAAGCAAAAGTATGGTACAAAATCCGCATACTTATCAGATAGAAAATTTGGTACTCAGTTTAAATCAACTCACTCATATGAGAAAGGAGTCTGAGGTTGATTCAGTAATGTCACATATCATGAAGTTTTTAAAAATAAAACAAACAGCAATAAATGACAATCTTGTAAAATTAGTTTTAAACACAAATGAGCAAACAACCTTTAAATTGTAAGGAAACAACTGAACTTTTATTCTGCTGACCAGAATGGTTTTGGGGTGTTTACACAGGTTTGCACATGGATGTATATATATGGACATGGATGCACTAGTTATAAACAGCACTGGTAGAAGTACAGATGCATCAATAGGACACTAAGAACAATCTCTGAACTACACCCACCTTTATACCCTCAGAAAAAAAAGTACCAGCTTTCTCAATGCTCCAGGACAGCTACATGGCACAGGATAGCAGATCTTAGTTCTGCCTCACGGTTGACAGCATGATCTCTCTATCTGCCTTCCCCCACTCTTCATGTACCTCATAGAATATCTGGCTGAACTCTTTGGAGTTGAAAGTTCAAAACTGAGTTTGGAGAATGATGATGAATATAATTGTAACTTGGGCTTAGTTATAAATGTAAATTTTTGCAATCTTAATTACTTCAAACATTTATGACACTATTTCCTCAGCACATGACAACCTCAATCTCATACTGCTTAAAGAGGAATGAAGGATGTTCTTGAACCATGTGAATAATTTCGCACATATTGGACAAGTGCATGTAATGTCCTTGAATGAACTGAGGAGAGCCAGTGACAGGGAAGTTCCAGGAAACTCAAGAGGCTGCAGACACAACTCTGATATTAAGATGATGTACAAATGGACATGCAAGATAATGTTAAGAAAGTGTGTTTTGTTGAGCATCCCTCTTAACTAGGACATTACAGTAACAAAAATATTTGTGCAAAGAGTCATAGAATAGATATGTTCAGAAACCAGATTGTAAAAGTGGTTGTAAAATTTGCCCAAAATGCTTATTTCCCATTAACTGCAACCTTAGAAAAATCAGCCAACAATAACAAAAGCTTTACGATCTCAATCTTTCTTGTGATGCAACTCCATCATAAAAAATCTGAAGACAAATTATTCCCTCTCCTGCAGTTGTAGAACACCATTTTCTTCAGCGTTTGGCCTCAGCGTGTCCTAAGGTATACTCATTTGTGGTGTGTAACTGAATGACCTTGTAAATTACAATTTAGGTACAAATCTACTAATGAAACAGGTGTTAGAAAAAATAGGATTTAAGTAAATCCTTTCTAAATGTAAGCTAACAGCAATAAAAAAGCAGGGAAAAAAGATATTTTTTTTTTTTTCTCAGCAAGGTACAGAGACATAACTTCTAATACAAACCAAAAGATGGACTGATGGGTAAGAAAGAATAATGGCCCCTGCCATATAATGGTTCTCCACATATATATATATATATATTTCATTGGATGTAACTGTATGTTATATTTTTAGAAACATATTATTTTTTCTGTCAAGTTCAGAAGTAATATTTTTATTTATATTCCTCATTCTTTCTTCAAAAGATTCAGAACATCTAATCAATTATGTTATGAGACATTCTAGTTACTTTTTAAAAATTAAAGATTACTATTCTGTTGAACTATCTTGTGAAAAAAAAAAAAAAAAGATTGTTCCAGGTCTAAGCTCATAATTACAAAAACAGGAACTCATTGGATATTCTATTTCCATTGCTTAACTTACTGGTTTTGAAAAAAGATTTCTCTTAACACAAATGACAATCTGCTGAAAACTGCAAGAAGGCTTCCTTACAAGAGCAGTGAAGGAATTTTAACTCTAAAGTTTAATAAAATATGTCTAGATTTTGGTTTCATTGTACCTGTCTCAGAATCAAAACATTTTCTCTTTTTATTCTGATAATGAGCATATGCATACCGGTAAGTGCAGTGATTTACACTTTTACTCTGCTCTCATAATGAGAGGTCTGGATGTGTGAATCTAATTTGCCATGCCTTTCTGACCCTGGGCCAAGATGGTTATTTGCATCAGTGAACGGCTACAGCCATGCAGGTGAAAAGGAAGAAAAGGATAAGAGCAACAGTAGGGAAATAATCTATTTTCCCAGCTGGAATTGAGGAGATTTAGTGTCCCGGTAATGCAGCTAAACAGTTTCTAGACTGTGTCTGGCCAGTGTGCAGAAAGCTACAGGTAGATTTATGAAGTTTGAATTCAGTTTGAGACTTAACATAGCTAAATTTAGGAGTGGGATTCAGCTGAAAGTTAAGATACATAAATTTGTGCTAGGTGCCTACGCTCCTGTTAGAGTCAATAAATAGCAGGATCATGACTTGGTTGGATACATTTGTATGCCCAAGACCATTTGACATTACACAGGGTGTTCAGGATAGACAAATAAGGGTGTCACAAAAGGGGCAGACATTTCTTTCTGAAGTAGTGGTCAGAGGCCAGATGCGCTAACATAGAAGTAACTGGTGGCCTAGAATGACATCAGGTGTAGAGGTTTAGGAAAGAGGATTCCACCCCCAGTCCACACAGCGAAGGGACCCACAGTTGGCTCTTTTGTCTCTTTACCTCTTCCTTGCTCTTCCTTATTCCCGTTCTCCTTCTGACCTTCTCTTCATCTCTATCTCAGAGGATCCAAATGGTTTCATATATGGCAGTGTCAATTAAAAGTTGAACTTCACTTGTGCTCTCTAAATGAGTCAGAGGTTGTAAAAACCAAACAGTCAGTGGCAAGACCCATGAAAGAGTCAGGCAATATCCTAGTGATCCAAGGTGTGTAAGCAGTATATATTTTTTTCAGGATAAATAATCTAACCTGATTGACTTGTACGGCTGCCAGTTAACCACCCAGATGCCCTATTACTCCCCATTCCTCTACAGTACAGGGGGAGAAAATACGATGGAAAAGCTCCCGAATCAAGACAAAGACAAGGAGATTGCTTATGAATTACTCTCATAGGCAAAATACACCTGACTTGGGGAAAATTAACTTAATTTATTGTCAATTAAAAAAAATTTAAAAAGAGTAGGATGGTGAGAAACAAAGACAAAAAAACTCCAAACCACCTGCCTTTCTATCCCATCCTTCTTCCCAAGGTCAACTTCACCTATCCATTCCCAACTTTTCTTCAGGATTGATTCATTCCTGCATTTTTTTTAGTCCTTTCATAATTAAATACTTTAGTTTACAATTTGAAAGGTTCTCAATATGCCACTGAGAGAAAGAAACACTGTAAGCAGTCAAGACACTCTAGTTTCTTGAATGCCCCATAGCAATTGTACAGACAGACATAAATATTTCTTGAATAGAAAAGTTTTAGCATTCTAGGAAGGGAATAAAGAATTATATATATATTTTTTTTTTACATGTAATATGCAATATAACAAATATATGGCATTCCTTGCAGAGCAGATTATGTTTGTTTCTGTACCTGTGATCTGCATTGATCCAGGGTTCTTCAGGGAGTGTTAGGAATTCACTCAAAGTCTTAGCCAGTGCAGTTGTCCTTCGGGTGTCTGATTTAGCTTGAAGATTATGCAAAAAAATTTACTTAGAATCCCTAGAGATCAAACAGCTGCAGAAGGTCAAGCACATGTACCACTCCTGTAAGAAAAGTATTTGATTTACATTATTAAAAATTTCCTAATACAGTGCTTTCTGGAAGAAAATATCATTTTCTCTCCATCTCTTTTAAAATATTTTTACTCTAGCTATGTTCCTTCTGTGAAATTTCGTACTGTATTTATGGAACACCTGAAGATAATAATCCTTTCCAGGAGAAGATGAAGAGATCAGTGGATCTTCAATTAAACCTTATCATTTTAAAGACATATAAAGGCATTTTGCAAAGCTTTCTCATGCCCATGAGATGGTATCTTACAGACACAAGATTTCATCTGCTCCTCTTGATTATTCCTCTTTGAGGTCATAATCATGTTTTTTGATATGATAAACATCCTCACAGTAACTAATTTTTTGTTGATGCCAGAGACAGACCACGACTTGTGTTAGAGGAAGAAGTATCATAAATAGTTGAATTTGCAAGAATTAACAAATAGAATTTGTTTTCATGTAAATACTTTTTAAATAAAAACTATAAAAAGAAAATATTTTTACTTTAACCTAAAGTGGGACTACTATTCCAAGCTACCATTCAGCATCAATGAGATTTTCAGGTTACACAATAGTCAAAATCTAGTGTTCCTTTTTTGTCAAATAAATATTTGTAGAAAGTTAAATTCTCATTAGAATTAACTGATTAAGTAAATGCAGCTGAAAATAGAAGTGTAATTACATATAACAGCAATAACAAGAATAATTACATGCACTAATGGATATAGATTATTTTAATCCTTTACATTGTACATAAATTTTCAAGTACAGGAAACAGACGTCTTTGTGTGCCTAAGGGACATTCTAACAGGACACCAGAAGTTTATAGTACATTTTCTCTATAATGACTCTAATTTTCAGGCAACTTGTGTGTGTAGCTGTTGAGAAAGTAGAAATCTTACCTGATAAGTACTTCTGCCATACCACAGAACTGGGAATTGGGAGTTTTGACATCGTATACAACAGAAGTATACTAATTTAAAGCACTAGAAAATATAACCATGGTTGTATTTGTCTTGGTTATCAAATCATATTGGAATTTACAAGAATGAAAGAGTTGAGATTGCTGCAGCGACTGTTTTAAGGGAATAACAATCAAGTTTCTATTGTAATCTGAGACAAAAGCTCTGCTTAATCAATGACCAATTCAAGCACAGCTGATTATCAAACTGACACAATAAATGAGATTGTGGTTTTATATTCAGTGACTAAGAAGTGATTCAGAAAGCAATTATTTTCTTATCAAAACTAAAAGCATCATACCACATTGTACAAAATATTGATAGACTCTCTGAACTAAATTAGGTCTTGGATCAATCAGTCTGGGCATCAGGACAATACACGAGCTATGTTGTTGTTTGTTTTTTGTTTTTTGTTTTTTCTTTCTGGTAAAGATGGCTTCCTGTAATCATAATATAAAATATAAAATATAAAATATTCTCCCAGGTAGTAATTAGTAAGAGATGGGACATTGACACAAGGGAGAACAGCTGGAGCTGTATTTTTTTTGCACAGTCCTCAGAGCATTTTTGTGTCACTTGGAATGATCAGAATTAATTGAGTAGCTCCCATCCTAAGGGACATGTCACAGGGTGTTTCTTCAATTCTTCTCCCAATGTTTAGTATCTCCAAAATATATGCTCCTTTGCCCAGCGGAATTGCATCACTCAAATGTTAATGTTTCATTTAATGAAAACTCTTGAATTTTGTGGACTATCAAGTAGGAAAAAAAAAAAAAACCAACGTAATAATAATGAATCTCAAACACTTATTCAACTGACAGCTGCAGCTTAGTTTCAATTATTTATAGCACTTCAAAAAGTGTTAATAAATGTTCTGTAGTAGCATATCTTGAAAATGTAGTGAAGTTATAATAAAATAAAACCTTATTACAGCATTCAGCTATTAGTTCTGTGTTGAGGAAAGGAAAACATAATCTGTTCCTATGAATAATGTTTCCTGTGTCTTTTATGTTTTTTATTGTTTATTTCAAGTCTTTATAAATATTGTTTCTGACTTTTCTACTTGTAAGTTTTATTATATTACCCTTACTCTAAAGAAAACTTCATTTTACATCTGTTCTTTCCTGCTGTGCCTATCAAAATCTCTCTATCTGAAATGATTAAGTAGGAAATTATAATACCTTTAATTTAACATCCTCTGACCCTTCTTTATGCCTGCTAGCTCTCTCCACTCCACTGAACTTTTTTCAGTTTATGCTATTATACAGGATATCAATGAATGCAAAACCAGTATATATATATATACATGTGAGTGTGGGGTGAGAATTAAGGTTGTATATGCACCATAAATCTAATTTCAAATTAGATTTCAGATTTCTAATTTCAAATGCATTACAAATGCATTATACTAACAGTCCTTCAGTTTGAATGTTCAAGTCAGGAGTTATGCTAGGCTGCCCTGCCTCAGGACACTGTCTTAATTTTCCAATGGTTTGCTGGGTGCTGGGTTATAATCTGGGAAGAACTGCAGTATCAGTAAGAAAAAGCATCTCTTCAGAGTGCCACCCTAAAAAGCTTTAATACGAAACATTGATATGCCAAATTCAACTTATAGGGAGTATTAAACACAAAATATTCTTTTCCCTTCTAACATAGCTTAAATTATTCTGTCTGATCAAGATCCATGGTCTGAGGGTAGGTACCTATACCCATAGCCACAGCCATACCCCTACCTATACCTATACTTACCTATGCCTATACCTATACCTATTTTTCTGGATGACGAAGTCAGATGTCATTAAATTCTGTAAACAATTAAGGTAAGAGGTAATAAAATGACTAGACTTTAATGATACTTAGCTTTACCCTATCCACACAGAAATACAGTAATACTTTATCACTTATGTATACTAGTCATAGTATATGTATAGTAGTTTGTAGGAAATACTATCTGATATTATGAACTCCTGCAAGAACAATCACTGGAAGTGATAAGAACATTTTATCAACCTCTTATTCTGTTCTGTGTGCATGCTAATAAAAATACTCCCTACTAATGATGTTCAATGGTTATGTTCTTTGTAGGATGAGAAAAAAAATGACATTTTTATTTAGTTTGCCTATTATGCAACCAATACAAAAGGATGTATAGAAAGATATATTTCTCTTCAGTAGGTGTAGGCCCATCCTCTGACTTTCAACTATGGCAATACATTATCTTCTGTATCTGCACAATGTTCATTTTTCTTATTCCTCTGCCAGCTATTCATTGAAAGAATCAAAGTGATAGTCCCTACAGAAGGCTTTTCTGCCTCTTTTGTGTAAATACTAAAGGTTAGTATGAAATCTTAGAGTAGGAAAATGAGATGAAGATTAGAATCTTGGCATAATACAGAAACATGTTAACAAAGACTTTCTGTATAGGTAGAGGTTTTTGTATCTAAAATGTATCTTTCCTGCCCTATTAAGGAACATGTTACTCATATCATCCCAACAATTGAAGAAGTTTTTGTCAGCTTCAGAAATTTTAATATAACTATAGACTCTCTGTGCTTCAAAATAATGTATAATCAGTCAATATTATATTCCTAAATTATTTAGTAAATGCACAAAGATAGATCAGACATTTGATAATACAAGAAGCTCAGCAGAGGGTAAAATTGATTGAATACAATTTGAGCATGAATAAGAGAGTTTATGATTTATCGACCCTTTGTAGATTAATCTGAGGCCACACTGAGCTGTGAAGCAGAATAGTAAACCTGAAAACCTGATTTTCAGTAATTTTAAGAACACTTCTACAGCAGGGAAGAAGATTTAGATAACACTTTTTGACATGAAGTATTTTGGACAATTTCAGTGATCTTGAAAGGTAATGTAAACAATGGGGGAATTCCTGTGTTCTTTGTTCCAGATATTCTAACAATTCTATCATTTCAAATGGCAAAGAAAACATTGGAAAAAATACCAAAAATAAAAAATCAAAGAAAAGATAGTTCCAAATTAGAATGCTATTTTATTTAAAGAATTACTGATTCATCCTTGTCTTATGGACAACATGACTATCTGAGATTTAACAGTCCAGTCTTACTTGTTATGTGATTACTTGTTGTGTACTTTATTAGATAATTTGAGGTTGAGATATAAAACGGAATTTTTGGATATTTGACATCAGGGTTTGAATTTTGAGACTTGAAGCTTAGATTTTTTCCCACCTTAAGTCAGAGGTCTGTTTTGCTCTCATGGACAATAAATGAGAAGTTATTTTTCTGCTCTATACGTGACAGTTGCTTAGATGACACTGATAGATTCTTTTGTCAGTTTCCAATGAATTTTGCACTTTAGCTTGATTACTCTATTGGTACCAGTCTAATAGAAAAAGATATAAGATAAATCCCTTGTAACAAATAACGTGGACATCAGGATTCTAAGAGTAGTCATACAATAAAGAGGTGTTATAAATGTTTGTAGTAAATATACTTTTCAGCTTCTTACAGTGTTGTTGTGTGGGTGAGTTCTGAAGCACTTTTACTGTGATGATAGTTATAAGCAAACTTCACTATGTATGTACACATAAGATATATAAAGAAGTAATATACAAAATAATATCTGGCAATTACTTAAAGCAGAGAGGAGTGATTTATTCAGCATGTATGAAGCAACAGAATATCATGTCCAAATGTCCAGATGACAAAACAGTAACACCACTTCCTTACTGTATTTTACACAGATTTGTCAAGGGTTAAATGTGGGCTGGCCATTAGACAAATGACAGGTGCTCTCTGTTAACCCCTGTGCCTTCCCAAAGGAGAAGAGAAATGAAGTGAGGAAGACTTATGGATTGGGAAAAAAAAAAAATAAAGGAAACAACACCACAACAGTTTTGACAAAAAAAAATAACAGTAAAATTATATATATATACAAACCTGGTATCGAACTGACTACTATCACCTCTGCCCCTGCCTCCTAATGACAATTACATCAGCATTACCAGAGATGGTGTGGAGGGGCACTGAAGACGTCCCAGGAACTGGATTCAGGAGATGGATTCTGCAACTGGTTTCAGGAATGCATGGATTGGAATAAAAGGCAGAACAGACAGAGTCCTCCTTGGATGCTGGTCATTGAAGAAGAGACCTTGACTGTCATGATCCCTCATCTTCATACTGAATATGACATATATTGGAAGGAATACCTCTCTCATCAGTTTAGGGTCACCTGTCCTGTCCGTTCCTCCCTGCAAGTGCAACCTCTTACTTTACAGCACCTCCAACATGATACAGAAGATTGATTTCTATAGGAGTAAGTATAAGGAAAAAGTGCAGTTACTTAGAAGACACCTGTCTGAAGAGTAAAATCATTGAATAGAATTTGTTCTGCTCTATCTCAAACCAGGACAAGACTATGAATAAGGCTTGCAGAAGCCTTCTCTCTGGAAAGAAATAATATGCAAATCCCTAGATTAATCTTCACAGAATCACAGAATCACAGAATCCTAGGGGTTGGAAGGGACCTCGAAAGATCATCTAGTCCAACCCCCCCTGCTAGAGCAGGGCCACCTAGAGTACATCACATAGGAACATGTCCAGGCAGGTTTTGAATGTCTCCAGTGAAGGAGACTCCACGACCCCCCTGGGGAGCCTGTTCCAGGGCTCTGTCACCCTTACAGTAAAAAAATTTTTTCGAACATTCAACTTGAACCTCCTATGCTCCAATTTACACCCATTCCCCCTTGTCCTATCACTGGTCACTACTGGGAAAAGCCTAATCTTCCTTCTACTAGGTCATTTTGACAAATTACAGTTTTCTTTAGAGGGACAGTCCAATGATAGGAATTATTTCTGGACTCAATTTCCTATTTAAAAATCGTTTTGGTCATGTATATAGCTTTGTATTTAAACAACAGTGAAGGAAGTTTATATCTCATTTACAAATATTCCCCCAAAGTCAGCATCATAGAAGAGGATTAGAAATGCAACCTAAAATTGGAACATGGCAATTATAATTTTTTGTTTGATTTTGACAGTGAACATACTTATATCAGTAACAAAAATATAATTTTTTTTTTCTACATTACTAGAATTATTCTGTGATCACCTATATTCTTATCTGATTACCTAAAATGTATAGAAAGGACATCAGTCTTTAACTTTGAAAAAAAAAATGCATTGCAAGGGACAGTTTATGGGTTTAAAAAATAGATAAAAGCTTTATGAGTCAAAATAATCAAATTTTTTTGTTGTTGCCACAAGCACCATATTTACTAAAAGCAAATATCTCATACAGGAAACTAGGACAAAAGCTTTCAGAGAACTGGGTAGTAAATAGCCCTGAAATTGTTTTCTCTGCTTCATTTCAAAAGCTTAAGGCAAAGAATGTTTGACCTTTTACAAATGGAATAGTTTCCTGCAGGTCACGGTACTGTACTGAGTGCTGTTGGTTATGTGCAACTTGATGCAATCATTATGAATGGTAAAGCTCTTGCTGCTGGCACAGACTCTTGCATAAGGAGATTTTCTAAAGCAGTGCTTGTTGCAGTTCCAGAAAAGGTGGAATATGCCTTTCTGCTTCCTCCATTCAATTGTGTTTCAAGTTTTTTGCCAAGGTGAGTACAAATTAAATGGTGTGATTATTCTTTATCACCCAAGAAAGTGTAAAGGGACCAAGGAGAATGTCAGAATAAAAAAGCTGCTCTCACGGTTTTCATATCTGTAGTCTATTAGTTGTAACCTTGATATTTTAATGAAATATGAAAGGTATTTCTATTAAACCTTATATTACAATTTATGAATATTTTAATGGATGTCATATATGTTGCAGGCTAAATTTAGCTCCCATTGAGAACGATGGGAAATTTTACTGTTCTTTTTACAAGAATAAGTTTTGACTTTGCAGTCTATTTATCTCCTGTACTTGATTAATAATTCTTGGATTGATACTGCTTTCTTTCTACATAGCCAGTATGTAGGTAACTAATTCACTAAAGCCACACTTTTAAAATTTTCTTGTGCTTCCTTAACATTCATTTTTGCTTTGATCACTTTAAAAAGTCAAACCACGGGGCTGTGAAATAGTTGAGGGTATTTGAAAATACCACTGTTAGGTATTATAGACTTAGGCAGTTATCTAATCAGTGGTGTCAGGCAACATTTATTCCATCTTTTTCTCTGTTTTAACCATAGTTTTTTTACAATTCCAACGGAGTTACTGCAGAAATTCCCTGGAATGAGATACTTTGTGTTGCATGATCCTAACCTTTAAACTGCAGCACAGGTGCTATCACAATAAGCTCCATGGTTGTAAGGATAATACCAAAGTAAAGGGCATGTTATAAAACCAGAACTTTTTTAACATACTGTAAATGATGGCTAACAGGGTCTATAGAAATGTGCTGTTAGAAATTTATAAGAACTAAATACTGGAAAATTTCAATTCTCTGTCATAATAGTTTAGTTATTGACCAATTATTTTAAGAGGTGTTTGTGAGATTATCTTCTCCACTAAGCACAGAAATCATGCCCTTCACAGAAAAGTGCAGGAAAAAGAGTATTTCTGCTTATGCAACCCACTGCAGGGGAGAAGATGAGATGCTGGAGGTCTACTTGTCCAACTGAGCTTGTGCTTAAATTATGGAGAAGATCGACATTTTTAGAAATTACCACTTCTGTATCAGAATAAATAGGAAGTGAGACTAGGGAAAATATCCCTCTTCCAGGGATGTGTGGATTGCCACAGAAATAAAAACTGGGTTTGAAAATATTTATGCTGGTTTTGTATGACTAAATTATTTTTGAGAACTTATTCACTAGGGTATGTTCTTATGCAAAAACAAAACAAAACAAAACAAAACCATAACACTGATATCCAGTGTTAGTGATATTTTTAGGTACATAGAGGACATAATAAAGGAAAAAATACTGATCTTGTCATTGCCTAAATCATACAGACGCTTGGATTTACCATTCTGTTCTATTTGTGGTATCAGCAGGTTGGATCCAAATTGTAAGGTTTGGTGTGGCAATAGAGGAATATGTCTGAGTTCTGATTTCCAGGTTTGGCATAATTGCTTATTAATACACGTCTACAGGGTATGGTGGTTTCCACCAGCCTTTAAAACTAGTATGATTATTGGATTCTTTTTTTTTTTGTTGCTGAACTATTCTTGGTTGAAAGTTCACAATTTATTTGTTTTGCATCTGAAATGAGGAAAACCAAAGCCATAATTTATTCTAAGCACTTATTGGCAGTAATAATTAGAACCTTTTCTGCTCTGTTGCCAATTGAGAAATGCTTGTCTGATTGAGATTTTCCATATTCTTTCAGACTAATCAAAGATGAAAATACATAAGGACATAACACAAGTTTGTGTCGAGGGGTCTTGTCAAGGTTTAGAGTCAGGGAAGCCCCTTAGATTTATAACAGATACTCTCTGTTAACCCACCTCCCTCCCCAAAGGGGAAGAGAAAGGAAATAAGGGAGAAAGAATTATCTATTAGAAAAGGAAACTAGAACAGCTTTAATGAAAATTAAAATAATAAAAATGGAATGTATACAAAACCAGTATCAAAAACAAACCCTCCTTGATGGTAATTACATCACTGTCACCACTGATGCTGTGGAACAGGCACTGGAGAATCCCCAAATGGGGCCCAGTAGCAGACAGGAACTGGATTCTGGAACTGGATTCCAGAACACACAGATCAGGATTGAAGGCAGAACGGCCAGAGTCCTCCTCAGATGCCAGCTATTGATGAAGTGAGAAGAAGCCAGAGAGCCAAGCCCAGAGCGTGACCCTTGTGATGCCTCAGCTTTATACTGAATATGACACACATGGAATGGAATATCTTGTTGGTCAGTTCAGTGTCACATGTCCAGTCCACTCCTCCTTGCATGTGCAGCCTTTAACTTCTTCAAGGCATAATTTTGGTACATAAGATCCAGCAGTGACCTTGGTCTGCATACCAACCTGTGATAATACCTCTAAATGTTGGGTGTTACTACTGATAGAAACACACACGGCCTACGAAAACGTGCTGCTAACTTCAGAAAGTTCAGAAACTTCAGTTAGTTGGAAGAATTGAGCTGAAAAGTAAAATCACTGAATAGACTTAGTACTGTTCTCACTGAAACCAGGATAGGGCTCTAGGTCTGGGTATATTCTCATGAGAAAGGTAAAGATTATTTTTGTGTTAGCAAATGCTTACAGAGGTAAATGTTTTATGCCCTTCATGAGTTTTAAACATAGAGATGACTCTAATTTTCCATTCAGGAGTGACATCTACATTTAAAATATGACCAGGTCTTGAACTGTCTACTTCTTTAAAGCCTGATGTACTCTTTGAGTTTGGTTCTTTCCATGTGCAGAAAGATGGTTGTAGAACTGCATCCTTTCAAGTTGTTTTCCAAGGCAGGTGTGCATGAGTTTTAAAACATATCTTTTGATTCTGTTCTCTGAGGAGCTGAAATCTGTAAAAAATAAATCTGGATAATCATCTTGTGCACTAAGCAGAGTAAAGTTATGCAATATATTTCATTTTTCAACAGTTTTTCCTAGGATATGCAATTTTCTTCTAGCCTCTTATTCTTTCAGAACTATTTTCAGGTATCCTATCACTAATCCTAATAATGTCTAGTACACTTAAATAGGAATCAGTTATAAGTATTATGGAGTAAGTGACATATATACACTAAACTTAGGATTCAAAATAATATTAGAAACAGCCTTAAAGGAACATGATCAAGGTTAAACAGCTCACATTTTGATAGCCCAAATCTGAAAAGAAATGTTCTGGTTTATTGGGAAGTAGTTAAAAACCATAAAATACTGTTTGGAGAGGGAGAAAGGTCAACCTTGCATTGTCCCTGTAATGCTTCTCAGGTAGTTTACATTAATGACCCATGTCTAGCAGATGTCCCAATAATCTTTAATGGGAACCTTGGTTAACTTTCTGTTTTATTTTATAGTTTTCAGTTAAACACCATTTCATTGGGTAAGATTATATGCTGGTAAATGTAAAATAGCTCTGCCAATGCTTCATAAAAGTAGTATCTTCATTTCATTTTGTATAATGGAACCTTTGTTAATTACATGCAACACAAAAAAGACCAATCAATTTCAGTTCCGGATATTCCTCAGACAACCTGAAGTAAATGCTAGGAAACCAAAGGATTCATTTTTCCAGTGCAGCTGACATCATCCAAAGAAAATTCGAAGCACTTTATTTTGCGTATAGAACCTGCCATTCTCATGATAGCTTTGAATATTAATTAGAAAGAGGCTCTGCATTCATTTCTTATTCCATATGTGTTTATCTTTACAATATGTGACAAGGTCAAACTTTTGTAATGACATTTTTACAGATTTTCATTTTCATCTATATTCATATGTAGAACTTTTAATAAGTTAATTTTTATTGAAGATAAACTGTTTATACTTTGCTTATAAGCAATACAAAAATATAAATTAGTAATTCAAAGGTAAATTTCTTGGTGAATGTTATTAAAACTATAGCTCAGAGCTTTTTGTAAAGTACTTTGTAATTTCTTAAATAAATTCAAGTGATCTAGAAATGCTTGCTGTTGAAAGGTGCACATAAAAATAGAGTCCTTATAAAAAAGTGACACAAAATACTAAAATAATACAGCTGTTTTCTCAAATGCTATTGGGTATTTGCACCTAAGCTAACTTAGACATCTGAAAGTTATTTGTCTCCACTTAACCAATCCAGATCACTGTCATCTACAGGAAGTAGTGACCTCCAGGACCACACAAGGAAAATATAGATCTTACCGGGCCAAATATTTCCTTCAAGGATTAGCTTACAAAATAGGTTGAATGAACTGGAACTGGAAACATCTTTACCTCCATTAACTGTATGGTGACTAGATTTAGATAACTAATAGATGTTGTTTCATCCTTATGTTCTGTTATTGTACTTTAAAGAATATTTTCCATGTGTGATGTCATTTGTGGTGTAAGAGTGATACAGAAGCGAAGTGATCCAATTCTTTTTCATTCATTCAGAATGCTTTAGTATTCTGTGATCTGCACATACTTGGTGCTCTAAAAAGCAAATAATTTTGGGATCTCCTACAAATTCTGAGACTGCAGCCATATGGTTCTTGTGATACAAGTACTGAACTCTTCGGATTTCCTGTGCAAGATCAGCCACTGAAATAATCCCGGAACAATGATATTTATATACCAGTATTTGGTATATTTCTATTCTTATTCAGGTTCAGTCATTCAGGCTAATAGGAATACCATTATCTCAGATAAAGGAGAAATGTGAATGGACAAAAATTGTGGGTTTATCTCTCATAAAATCCATTTGTTCCTCATGTCAAATACTTGAGAGTGAATTATGTGGTGGGTTGACCTCTCTGTGATTTGCGAATGTGAGCTCATTAGAAGCAAGATGAAAGATAAACAGAGAAACTCTCAATTTACTCATCTTCTTCCTTTCTCTTACCACTGTTTTTATGCTGATTGGCAGAACTGACAAAGAATAACCTTCAAAACCATAAGCTGTTTCAGCAGATTTTCTTCTATGTGAGTAGGTGAAATACATCTTCACTGAAGACAGGCACAGATCAGAAAAAAAAAAAAGGAAAAAAGAAAAAAAAAAGGAAATGCAATGCCATTCTGTTCTTAGATCAAGCCCTAGATGTCACTTATGCTTTGTTTTGACTTATAGTTTTGTTTTAAAAAGTCTTGACAAGTTCTCAATCACAAAAGATGACATCATAGAACTTAATTTCCCAGAGATGTGATTCATTGCTCTTCTCCCTGCTATACGTGAGCAGAGCAGTCACTTCTCTAGTCCTAGCCCAATTAGATGGAATGCATAGAGGGCAATATGTGAATTCTACTCCTTTCTCCTCACAGAGTGAAGAGAAAACATATTTACCTTTCACATTTAAAGAACAGTTGACAAGGGAAAACATTAGAAAACACATGTGCTCTTCAATTAGACGTTTGGGTCTTCTGAAACCTTAAAAAAACACAGCCCAGTAATATTAATATTCTTTTTTGAACAGGATGAGAAAAATAGAATTTCATGTATTTTCTTTTTCCACAAGAACTATTATTGAAAAAGTATATATATAAAATTGAAACATAATTTTGCATTCTGGAGACCTTGTTCTGAAAAATTAACTAATTTTCAAAAACTTTTCTAAAAAAACATCCAACTCTGAGGGGAAGCTACGCATTCCTGCAAAAGACAAGTGATATTTCACTAAGAAATAAATTGTTGAAATTTAAGAATTATTGTAAATTTTCTTTTTTCTTCTTCTTTTTACTTTTCTCTTTTCTTTTTTTTCTTCTCTTCTNTTCTCTTCTCTTCTCTTTTTTTCTCTTCTCTTCTCTTCTCTTCTCTTCTCTTCTCTTCTCTTCTCTTCTCTTCTCTTCTCTTCTCTTCTCCTTTCTTTCATTTTCTTTTCTTTTTTTTCCTGTTCCTTTTCCTTTCCCTTTCCTGCTTTTTTTCTCTTCCCTTCTGTCTCCTCTCCTCTCCTCTCCTCTCCTCTCCTCTCCTCGATAAATGCTGTTATCTTCATTAATATTATTTGTTCAAAGTATGAACAGAAGTAGAACTGTAGCTGTACAGATAATATAACTGATGAGAAGTCTCTTGAACTGTGATCCAAAATCCTACTGCAGTTAGTTATGTTTTTGAAGCAATAAGTCTCACCAGATAGAAGTTAGTTGTAGCACTGGGACAGTAGACATTGAGGGCTACCCCAGACTCATTTCAAGCCCCAGCAAGATAAAATATTGTACTCCAATTTAACAAAGACAAAACGACAAAAACCCATTATGATAAGCAAAAATTGCCGAGTAATTTTTTCTAATGTATAGCTCTCCATGAGTCAACTACTCTATATAAATTGCTAGATAATCCATTATTTCCAGAACTTAAAGCTATTTATTTTCTAAAAATAGGTTTGTGTAAAGTTTACTGAAATCTGTTTAATTCCTTTTGTTAAACAGACAGTAAGGTAAAACCCATGCCTATATTTGTCATCTTATTAGTAAAACTTGTGAATTAACCTGGAAAACTTAGGCATGACCTAAGAGAATTTTGCTTTATTGAACTCTGCTAAGGCCTAACTTCCATATCAGTTTTACTGTGAAATGACATGAGATTACAACTTTACCACTTCATATATACATCTTCTGGAAATATCTTCATTTATATCTAAGACTGAAGTAATTTATCAGAAAAGGATCACCTTTTAAAATTGTTTTCTTGTCTTATTTTTTTTTTTCTAACCAGAGTTAAAGAAGCTGTAATTTGACAGGAAATAGTAGAATGTATGGATATCATTAGATCTAGCTACTGGATTGAAAATAGTAATTAATAATTTTGACACTTGAAGTTATACAGAGTCACTATGTAAACATTTCTGTCTGGAGACAATAAGATTTAAGGATGTTTATCCTGACAAAGTAAGACAGATGCTTGTTTATTGTTATCTTGTGTACCTCTTTTTCCTGTAGCTGCACAAGTACAGTAAGATAAGAAATACTGACCATCTTAATGACATAATAAAAGCTGCCAAGCTTTTGTTCTCAGAGTTCTTCAATATGATTATACTTTTGACTGTACTGGTAATGTATTCAAAGATTTTTTTTTTTACTTATGCACCTTTAGGGAACATTAATCTCTAAATAATTGAAAAACACTGTCTAAACTGTTAGTTTTAAATGACACATTAGTACCTGTCATTTTAATTGATAGTTAGAGCTTTAATTGAGAGTAATGGTCAGAAGGTAACAACTCTGTTGCTGAATTTTTACTGCTTTATTAAATTACTGAACTGATGCAACTCTGCACCTGATTATGGTGTATAATCATAAGCTATCAGAATCTTTTTAGACCTTGCAAAGGATCAATAATAATTTCTTATACAGAAGGCAGATAGATAATATTCTATGAGGAGGACATTCTATATCATGGCACAAAGCTCAAAGCTTTCAGTTTTAATTCAATATTATTTTGGTTTGTTTTAGTGTTTTGCAGAGAAAAGTATATAGGTTTGAATTATTTTTATTAATTCTTATACTCTTGTAAATGTTATGCAAAATGGAGGAAAAAACACTTAGTCCTTAAATTCTGCTTTGTTTCCATATGGCATTCAAAATGACCTTTTCTGAACAACTCATCATATTTGCTCTTTCCACTAACTATGTATGGACACAGTATAATTCCTTAAACTGCTGTTTGTGCTGTTATGTTTGTAGAGACATTTATACTGGGCATTCTGTCAAAATTTGGTATTTGACCACTGTGAGTGCTGGCATTTGAATGCTTTCAGTAAATTACTGAAGTTGACTCCAGACCTGCTTTTTATAAACAGAAGCAGTAGAAATTACTAGGTTACTGAATTGACTGAAAAATAAAATGGGTGCTGCCAGTTTTTTTTAGCAGTAATGGTCTGAACTCTCTGTTTATTAGTGTACAATTAATTGTTACTAAGCAGGAATAGAATCAACAGTAGAATTTCATTTAATACTTGGATATAATTTTAACGTTAAATGTGTGCCTCATAGCCCTCATTTAAAATTTGGTTTTGTCAGAACTACAATTTTTAGGATACTTAGTCATATTCTGTCCAATTTTCACATCTCCCTATTAAATTTGTAATTACTGTGATAATTACAAAAATATGTCTCATATAGAGTCTCAAGTGCAATGTAGTGTAGTAAGACTTACCAGGTTTGCTTATCCTGAGACATTATTTGCACAGTGGGTTTTCACTCAACAACTGAATGAATCTTGATATCCTGTTCCTGTTCACTCTTTTGATTCAGTTTAGAGATCTTAGAATGTTAAATAACTTTTCAGAGTTACGAACAATATCTAGAACATATTAAAAACTCATCTACATATTGTAAAGAAATAAATAATATCTGAAGTTCTTTTAATATGAAATGCACCTTCACAGTTCTCTACTGAACTGAAGTGATACCTTAAGGTCATATGGTACTGTGATGGTGACCATCAGGGAATAATTTGAAATAAATTAATAATATATAAGCATCTCCTGACAATTTTTGTTTTATGTCTGTCAGCCTGGGCTCTAAGCACAAAGCCTACTAACTGTTCTAGGATTATCCAATGTAATGCAAAAGGAATATATTAAGTTGAAATAACTGTTGGCTTAGCTGTCAAAAAGGCATAGAGCTATTTTCTGTTACAAACTAGAAAGCCAATGCATTACATCTTGGCTCTGCAAAAATACTAGTGACTTGGATACAAAAGTCATTGCTGCTTTTCTTTATTTTGAATAATTTTCTTGACTTCCCATAATAATTTCAGCAAAGGAAAATTTTTAACACAGCACAGGCCTTGTAACAGCAAGACATTACAGCTTGCATTTATTACCAACTCTACACTCACAATTTTCTCCTGAATGCCATTTTCATATATGAAATCAACACAGAGCAAACCTGCCTTGCACAATTTAATGGAACATGACAGCAGCAGTTAAGCCTCCATAAGAATAATTATGCATCACACCCAAGTTCTTCCTTAGAACTGCTACTAAACTGATAGATATTCTGTTCATTTGTGGCAATATAGGTTTACCTCAGCCAAGCCATCTATGCAATTGAAATTGTTTGGCAGTATTCCACTTTAAATTTCAGTCCAGCTTAGTACTGCATAGCACTCAGATTTAAAAAACAAAACAAAACAAAACAGCAAACATATTGAAGTTTAGGCACACATTCTGTGAGTTTAACATTTATGGCATTTAACTCCAAAACAAACTCTAGAAAGACAACATTATGATTTTGTGCTCAACAACATGATGTAAACATTCCTATTAATTTCCAATCCTTAAAGACTCAGAAAAAAAAAGTCTGATACTCGCTCAAATGAGCAAACTGGAATTCATACTATTTGGACGATCTATCACACCTCCAGTCATGCCCTGTGCTGGGTACGAGTAAATTGGTCAAGGTTTAGAGACTGGGGAAAAAAAAAAAGTAAAATCACTGCTCAAACTCAAACCAGGACACAAAACACAAACTTGAACCATACAGTATCAACACGACATTGGGAGGGCTGACTGAGAAAAGAATATGTTAACAGGGATTTGCCCTCAGGTGGGATTGTTTCTATTTAAGTTCTGTTTTCAGATTGATAAAACACCCGTTACTACCCAATATTTTCAACATTCATCTGAAATAATAAAAAATATGAAATAACTTCTGACAAACATAAGCAAGTGGCATAAAAAGAAGGAAAAATGGTAAATACTCTTGGAGAAAGGGCTGATGCACAAGATGATATAGACCATTTGATAGCTGATTAAGGTGTGTTTTAACATTGTCATATGATTAGTAACACATCTAGAAACACCAGTTCATATGATATACAGGCTGCAACCAAATAACATGTGTTCTTAGCATGAAGCTTTGTCAAAAATAAAGGCAAGTTTCAATATTTTAAAATAAAATAAAATAAAATACTGAGGCTCAAGGTTAGAAAGTAACTGTACAGCTATATATTTGTGCAGCTAATACTGGGGCAGTATGTATATTGTGAAACAAGACCATTCTTAAAAGGTTGTTAAAAACCAGAAGATGTAATCAAAAAAAGAGATACAGGCATACTTTAGAAATGTTTAAAGGTCTTAAAACATGATGCTTTAAAAATTCGTTTTTTCTGTGTCTGAGAAAAACTGGAGAAAAAGTTGACTAGATTGCATAGAATCACAGAATTGTGATGGTTGGAAAAGACCTCTAAGATCACTGTGTCCAGTCATCAACCCAAAACAAAAGATAATAAACAACATCTCACCATCCCCATGCCCTGAAGAGCCTCATCTACAGCTTTGCTAAATACCTTCAGAGATGGTAACTCCACCACCTCCCTGGGCAGCCCATTTAGCACCCTGACTACTCTTTCAGTAAACAAATTCTTCCTAATATCCAATCTAAACTTCCCCTGCTGCAACTTCAGGCCATTTCCTCTAGTTTTGTTGTCATTTACCTGAGAGAAGAGG
>VWZY01000515.1:255-18186 GCA_013399075.1 Chloroceryle aenea
AGAAAGTGAAAGGCTGCACCTGCAGGGAGCAGCGGACAGGGCCGGTGACCCCAAACTGACCAAGAAGGCATTCCAGCCCATAGGCGTCATATTTGGTATAAAGCTGAGGGATCTGGAGGGTCTATAACTTGCTTGTTTGTTCGCTCACCCTCTTCTCTGGGGCTCCCGGGCTCTTCTCCCCTCTTGGATCTCTACCAGCTTTGCTCGGCTTGGCTCAGGTCCTCTTTCAGTTCTTTCTTTGGAGCATCCAAGCAAGACTGCATTCTGCCTTCGATCCCAATTGCTGTGTTCCTGAATCCAGTACGAGAACCCAGCTCCTGAACACAGCTCCTGTCTGCTGCAGGGCCCAGTCTGGGACTACCCCAATGCCTGTTTCACAGCATCAGTGGTGACGGTGACATAATTACCATCAGGGGGGTTGGATTTGATACTGGTTTTGTATATATTTGTACATATTCTTTTTTAATGATTATTATTATCATCATCAAAGCCGTTTTAATTTCCTTCTCTAACCACTAAGTCTCTCTCCCTTATTCCCTTTCTCTTCCGCTTTGGGGAGGGAGGGGGGTTAACAGAGAGTGTCTGTTATTGGTCTAAGGGGCTGCCCTGACCCTGAACCATGACAGACTGATAGGTATTCCTGTCTCACTTTGCCTACTTGGCAGTAAGCTATGTCTCTTGTCATTATCTTTTTTAAAAATATATTAAATTAGCATCTCGGAAAATTTGCTGTCAGCTGATACACAGGTTTTAAATGCTACAAGAATGAGCACCTAAAGAAACCTCAGATTTTACTCCCATTTCTCTAAATAAATAGAGATCATCTCTATTATGAGTTACACAAACAGCAATGCTTAAAAGGAATGAACAGCTTGATACATAAAACTTTAATCAAAAACCAGAAGCTGTAGATTTACACTGCTGTAAATGAACCTCATCAGTCATTCTCAGAGCTGTTGTTTAAATCACTTAGCTATAGAATAAGATCATGCTAATCTGCATGAACAAGTAGGAGAATAATTGAGGTCTTTGTGGCTGTTTACACTGTATTTACAGTTGTTTTGCATGACTAGAGCAATAGAAAACATCTGGCGCGTGCTAGTTAATCCGACTCATTTTTTTATTCTTTTATTTTGACCACTGTAATTTGTTTCACGATATTTGCGCTTTAACATAATTCTATAGTAAATATAATATAGAGCAGTCCATCAAATCAATAAAGTCAACTGGAATGTGAGCCCTCAGTACAACAACCTGCTGTTAAAGCTTTGTTAAACAGCAGCAAGAGAAAGGCACATTTTCTATGTGGTAATTATAATGTGAGAGGATTAGTGAGGCGTTGCTGTAACGTGCAGACTAAGCTCAGCAGCTCCTGGGTGTTTGCTTCCGTTTACTTCAAGTGAAGTCTGTTTTCTCTCCTGCATCCTGTTTTTCTCCACTGTCTGGGGACTACTTGGTTAAAATAAAAAACTGCTGAGAATCTATAAGACATTCATGAATCATGAAAACCATGACTTGGTCTGACAGAAGTAAAAGATCTTTGATGTGTATGACTGTATCACTGAGTTGGGGGTGAGTCTAGATTACCATGCAAAGACCTACTGATTGTAGCACTGGAGTAAGGACAAGAAGCTGTGTTATGTGTAGATATGCAAAGGTTTTTTCTTATTCATGTAAGAACAGGAGTCATAAGGCTTACCTGAATATTGTATTGTTATAGGCTCAGTTTTCCTATTTATAGCTGGCAAAGAAATTCCCTTCATATTTAAACTACAAGGGGAAAATGACAACATAACTATGAAAAAGCGTTAGTTCCATAATACTTTGGGTATGAAGTGATCAAGCACGTTCAGATCAAATTACTTCTATCTCTCACTAAAAATGGGATAGATGACTGAACGTTTCCATCCCCTGCCCAAACACACACTATAGCTCTGCAAGGAAACACAGGGAAACATATTTTAATAAATGTAGATGTTAATTAATCTTTCTTCATATATTTTTTTCCTCCCTTTTCCCCTTTGCCTTTTTTTTTAAAAAAATTCACTGTGGTATTCTTGATATATTCTAAGCAGCTTTGCAGTCAAAGTTTATAATCATTACCAAACAGTTACTACAGATGTCTTCTGGTTTAAGTACAGCATAAAGTCAGGCAATTTCAGATGCTATCTTATGGTAAACAGTAGCAACAAAAATTGACTTCTAAATACACGCTAGTATATAAATGGAAATTCTGGGCAGTCTGAAGCACCGTGTGCTCCTTGGCTTAGTGACCTGTGGCAGCGGTGCTCTCTGGGACTACGCAGTGTATCAGATATGCAAATCCTGCACAACAGCTGGGCTACATTTGGAGACTTTCAAGAGCAGCCCTACAGTGGAAAAAAAATTCTATTTAGAGGCATCTATGGACACACTTGGCAGACTGCCAAAGGCAATATCCATATGGTTCCCCATAGATCTGACAGTGTCAGCTTTTTTCCACACCAATATCTTCTGTACCAAGTTCTCTTGCAGCTTTGCACTAAACAATGATTACAAAAACTGTCTATGGGGAACTTGACTTAGAGTTACCCAGAAGTTTGTGGTATATTTTAAATATTCCTCTTCTGCTGCCATTAAGCAGCAGTATAAGCAGCAGAATGAGCCCAGACTGGCTGCAACCCAGGTTATCCCTGACCACTTGAAACACCAAGTGCAATTTGCTTAGATGCCTTCTGGAAAATAAGCTATTCCTCATTTTCTTTTGTTCCAAAGACCTTAGCAGCAGGCCAGCAATTTCTTCCAAGTTTAGTTTAATTGAAACTGGAACTCAAGGTAATTGAGAGCCTAATCCAGAGGAGGCTTTAATAAAACCAGTGTCTTTGAGGTGCTGCTGGTAAAGTACTACCTACCAATTTAAACCACAGTCCCAGATGGAGGTGATCAATCAGAATTTTGTGGGCTAGACTATCACTTGACAGCTGCAAAGATTTCACTTTCAAAATAGAATCATTTAGGTATAAAACCAGCACAGGTTTCCCTGTAACTAAAGAGTTCTGAGGAGCTGAGTCAAAAATGCTGCACACTTAAACAACTTGCCTCCCTAAAAGAAGAGACAGGTAGGTGAAAAAGAGAAATGCCCCTTATTAATATTTATTGTAAGTGTATTTATTTATTTGTAAGTATATTGAAATAGTGAGCAGAAATTGCTGAGCAATTTTAAGTCATCAAATAAAAAAAATAAATAAAAATCACCATGACTGTCAAGTTATAATTTTGCCCACCCTCCGGCAAGTTGCTGCAGACCAGCAATAAACCACTGAAAAGTTATTTCAGCAAAGTTTAAAATCTGAACTGAAATATGCATGCTAAATATTCAAGCGGGCATACTGAACTGAAGAACCTTTTTCCCCCTCCTTCACTTTTAGTCCATTGTGAACTCAGAGTTTCTGGCAGACACTACAGCTCTATCCCTCTAATTGTACAGATTGTGACATATTGGAATAATTGGGGTGTCCACTCTTCTCCTCCCAGCTTCTCTTGGGCAGTTTCAGTGGAAAAAAAAAAAAAAAAAGGTTTAATTTTAAGAATACACATTATATAAATCACTATCTAGATGCCAAGGCGTAACTGTGCAGCTTTCCAGGGCAGAATAACATAAAGACACCAGAAAAGACTGGAAGAGATGAGTCCATTCCCACTGGTGTTACATGCTCTGTTTAAGCTGTTTCTTCCTGATGCCCACGAGCTGTGGTCTTACCATGAACCTGCACTGTAAACTGACACTTCTGAAGTTTCATGTATGTTTTCTCCAGTCTGCAATTGCCGACCACTGTGCATATGAAGAGCCTCAGTCACGATACTCTTGGGTTGGGGAGATCGACACAGGGTCAGGAAATGGGAGTTTTATTGCCTTATACAAGTTAAAAAGGAAAAAAAAAATCTCAGGAAGTTACAGTGCCTTTAACCTGTGACATTGCTACATCTGTACTCTAATCATTCACTAAACTGAATTAAGTTTAATTAATCCAGTTGGATCTCGATTACTTCCAAGGATAAAAACTGACAGCTTCTCTAAATGACCTGTCCCAGTGCTTGGCTGGCTTAAAGGTGAGAAAATTTTCTCCTTACATCTGGTCAGACTTTGACCAACAACAGAGATGTTCTTCATGACTCACACTATGGAATCCTTTCATAGCAAAGGGTAAGGGCAATGCATGAATACTCTTTTCCCCAGTTCACAGGCGAAAATATATTTGTTTGGCTGGGATGTGAAGACCCACGTTGCAGTTATTTGCATGCACGCAGCTCTTACGGGTTTAAGAAGTACTTCATGCTCAAGAGCAGAGTATAACTGGAAATGACTCTATTTGACATTAATATCACAATTACAGTTCATGCACTGTAGCTAGTCAATTCTCTCAGCTAAATTACTTTATCTTATTTACTAATCATCTGGAGTAGGATTCAGGATTTTATGATGATAGCAAAATGGAGATATGAGGGTGCCATTAACTTTGCCTCTATTTTCACATTATTTTGATGAAGTGTGCTCAAATTTGGAGAGAAAAAAATAAAAAGAACTTGGTAACATATTTGATTAAAGAAAATAATCCTAGACACTAAATTACCAAAGTGTTCCTTTTTTTCCTTAAGGAAAGAAAAAAGATTGATGTTAACTAAACAATTTTAAGGTCAATAATGTTTCTGCATCATGGATACATTATTTCCTATATTTTACAGCAGCATTTGAACAACGTTTACACTAAACACCCATTGTGCTGACAATGTATGCTCCTGTAAAAATGGCAACAGTGCCTTTTGCACACGTGCAGAACATGCAATACTCTTCTTTCTGCTTCACCTGAAGAGTAGATGGGCCATCTCAACAGACAGCCACTAGGAAACCCAAAGGAGGAAAGGACAGTGTCGTCTGCCTGTTCAGCCATCACATGCTGAGACCTGGCTATTGATTTGAAGCTCTAAGTCAATAATGGTATCAAGAGGAAACAACTGCTCCTCCAAGAGCAATCATGCACTGCTAAGACAATGACCAGCGACAGCATATGGGAGCAGAACACATTCTACTGCACAGCTATCCACATTTCACCCAAGAGTCCTTCCAAAGGAGCTGGTTATGTTAAGGTTAAGTTAAGGCTATACTGACAACCTGCTCACAGAATTACATTTGTTTCTCTAAAATGGGCCCCTACCAGAATGTCACCTTGCTCCCTATAAGCATCATCCATGCATCTTGCACACCTGACTTCTCCCCACTGAACAGCATCTCTGCCCTTTTCATTCCTCTATGATACATCTCCACAATTCTGCCTTTATATTGTTCCCACTTCTAACTGTGTCAGGCTTTCATTCACTTTGAAAAATACCAAGAGAATGAGTTAAGAATGTCAATACAAATTTATGGAGGTGGCATTGCAATGTCAAATCAAGAATATGGTATCAAGATGAAATAGAACAGTGTCAGGATAAATGTACCAAGCTGACAGCACAAAGTCAAAATGGAGCAATGTCACTGCAGATCTACAGAAACAACATTCATCTGTCAAAACAAAACCATTCCCTTACCCATTAAAGAATAGCTTAAACAAACTGGAACACTATTCAATCAAATTAGCAAATCCCACCCACACTCTCTTCCCAGCAGGGAAAAATACAAGTGTTTGGCAGATGCAGGCAAGTAAACATTGCAATGGGACACCAAAACAGCTAGTCTCAGAGCACCTGAGCACTTCCAAGTAAGGACGAACTGGTCAAAGCATCAAAGGAATCACCAAAGAAAGATCCCAGGTGGAGTAGCGACTTCTCACCCAGGAACAAGTTCACACATCAACTCATTTTCATCTTTTCATCTCTTGACTTCCACACAACTGAGGTATGCCTCTTCACCCCTTACAGTTCAGTCCCAAACAAGGAGTTTCTTTTTCCTGAACAGTATAACCCCTCATCCTCCCTCCCTACTAAAGTGGACAGCATGCAGCCCCAAGCTAGAAAGCTCTCAAAGCCATAAACCCACTCCAACCCTATTTCTGGGACTACATCTTCATTAAACAAAAGGCAGAACACTTGTTAAAATATTGTGGACTGAGCTGAGGACCATTGTTCCGAGGCTGACCATCCCTTTAATCACTTACCCCCTTTTTGTGATGAAAAATCACAAAAGCAAGAAGGTGATCAGCTGTGGAATGATTTATGATGTGAATTCTTCCAGACAGCACGACTACCTGCTACACAGAACCAAATACAAGGTAACTTATTTTTTACAGTATGGGGATTCTTCTTTTACAAACCTTTCTTGTAAGTAAAAACATCCATCTTTTCACCCAACTTACTGACTTAAGGACCAGCAGGAATCAGCAGGGGAGCTTGTTAAACAGAGAGGAGATTTTCACCTCAAAACCACAGAAATATCATCCCAATATGCTACAGAAATAGGCACACTGCACATACACAAGCACATGTTGTTGAAAATCTCAGAAATCATGTTTTCATACATAGAGAGGATAGCAAAGCAACAAGCTGTGCTCCAAATATGTTCCTGTACCTTGGCTGAAATCAGGGTAATAATCTAGCCCAACCATCTTCCAAATCCCAAAGTTCCCTACCAGGTCATGGCATGTCCTCAGACTGTTTATTGTGCCTGATCTCCAGATACCAGGGAAGACTTTATCACAACCACTGCTTGGAGCAGAGGATCAAGACAGTTCAGTGACTCCTTAGGACCCATTACCAGAAGCTCCCCCAAGCTGGTACCAATTCTCAGAGACTGAAATCTTTCAGTAAAGCAGTTTTCCCCCATGTCAGGTCTATGTCTCCTAGGACCATATTTTGGTATATGGCACTAGTGACAGCCATTAGAAAGCATGAGGAGTTTCCAGAATCATTGGCTCCCAAAGCTAATGCTGCATATAAATTACAGTGCTCACAGATGCTAATACACACATTTACATTGCCCAAACCATTACTTATTAAATAATCCAGACAGAAAGACTGCTTTGTACTTGCAGGTTCAAGATACAGTATTTCACACTAACCAAGCAGCTTTAGATCCATACAGACCCTTTCCAGTTTGCCTTGGCATTACAGTGGGAAATGGCCACCTAATACTTTCAATTACATAGTACTTAAACATTTCCCAGGTGGAACAAGCAGAAAAAGAAAGAGGCTTCTTCTATGCAGGCTAAAGGAGGTATTTGGAATCAAGTTCTACTTAAACATGGAGAAAAACTAATTCAAGCCTCTATATCTGCTTTGTTTCTATATGGCCCAATTAGTACCAGGTAGTCTCCTTCGGGAGGGGCTGTGTAAACAAATAAGAAAGCATCTGCCTCCAGAGCTCCCACCTTAAGATTATGAAAAGACACAGAAGACAAAAGCAGAGGCAGCGGCACCATGAACATCGTGTGCATAATAAGCAATTCCCCTAGTGCTCCCAACACAGCTACTGAGAGGAATTATGATGAGCTATTCTACACGTGCCAAGAGCTAAGCATTGAAAGAAAAGAAAAAGCCTCTCTTTCAAAAAATTAATTCTCACATTTGCTGAGAAAACTGCTGGTTTGGGGTTTTTTTAAGTTTTTTTTTCTCCCAGCTTCTCTAAATCTAAGCACCCCATGGAAGCAATATTGATTTAGAAAAATCCTGATGAAAGCCAGGAAAATCCTTGATGGATTTTCAGCTCTTTCTTCCTACCTTGCCCACCAAGCTCCTCGGTGCCCTGCCTACCAGCTGAAAGACTCTGGAGTCAGTTTGCAAGACACACTTCCACAACAGCTCAGGCTATTTGTTCTTTCACAGTGAATTCCATAATCTTGGATTTGTTCTCAGAAAGAGTTCAATCTAAAAATCATGAAATATTGATGTCCTTCACCATCATAACTTCATTTTTCTTCTTAACTTCAAAATGAATGTTAATGGTGCCATCACACAAATCAGCTTCTGAAACAGGAAGAAGTGTTGAATTTAAATGCCTGTACTGCAAATCATCTATGTGGTTGAAGTCTAGAGAAGATCCAAACTCTCATGTTCTCTCTTTTCCAATGCACATAGGCATAAAAGGCATGTTTATGAAGTGTAAACAGATTTTTTCTAAGAAGGTAACAACAGACATTCTAAGATTTATAATGGCTTGTACAGCAAATACTTGTTCATGTGAGTATCCCCATTAACCCTAGTCCAACTGTCACTTCCCAAAATCATTTATCAATGTGCCCAGCCCAAATTCATAACATTCAGATGACTTGGAATGTAGATCTTAGTATGTGGAATAGTCTCCCTCTTGAGGCAGCTCTGTTATTGAAACAAACCTGAACAAAATAACCAGGTGCTCCCCATGGAAACATGTTGGCAAAGAGGGAGGAAAGTTACCTACAGAGCGAACCCAAGAGTCTGGCCCTTGTTCCTGCAGAGTACCTGTGACAGCCAGCTTTCCATGCACAGCCTCAACAGCACTGCCACTTCTGCTGAGGATACCCTCACACCACCAGTTCATGAGGAATGAGAATAAATGCATTCTTCTCTCAGAACTAGTTTCTTTACTGCACATCCCACAGAATGTAGATCTATGCCAGGCTACTCAGGAAACAGACCTCCCCTGACCATCAAGCATTTTTTTTTATGTCCTAAGCTGCAAGATATGACCCCATAACAATTAATTCAGGTGTAACAGATGACAGATATGCCGCAGTCTCCTTTACAGTTCACACACATTTCAAAGGTATCTTTCGGGAGGTATATATCACAATAACCCATCCACTAAATAGCACATAGAACAAAATAACTGCCTTTAGCTCTTGATAACATGCTCTTAAGAACGCTTAAACAACAGCAGTGTTTTTCCTCATGCTTGATACAAGAAAAACAATTTCATTTCTTTGCTCTTAATAAAGAGCATCTGCACATTTTGTTGTCATGACTGATAAGAGCCCTTCATTTAAAGTGTTACTGCTTCCCCTCTCATTAAGGTCAAGTTCAGACCCTGCACAACTGCCAACTCCGTAAGATTCTTTACGCAAGGGAGGAAAAACCTGAGAGGCCAGCTGTTCATAGGATAATGTCTTCTCATTGTGGTTTAGCTGTCTACCATAATTAGAAGAGCTTTGATATGTATCGCATTTGGGTGAATGTTGCTTTCACTTCTACAGTAATGTGAAGACCTACACAGACAGTCAAGTCAGTTATGATCATTTTAAAATGAGTTAAAAAGTAGTCTGTGGTTGACTTCTCACATGCAGTGTTGGGGTGTTGATATTAAAAATTACAGCATAGAGATAGCAGAACTCCAGTTGAAAAGCATTTCCTTGACTGGGAGATTTACCCTGGGCTAAACAGCAGTGACACCAAATACATAGTTCAGAAACTGCAATGTAAGATGTCGAATTACCATCACTTCAGCCACATTGTCCTGTACTTTAGTGCCTTCTGCCGCAAACAGTAGGAAGTTTCCTGAGAAATGCTTCCACCACAGGCAAACAGACTGTGGTTATTTTCTGCTGGGTGTGCAAGGAGAAAAGAGTGGAAGCTGACACCATTACCATTTGTGTCACGATGCTCATCTGTGCCCAGGCATGAGTTATTAGATGTCACTTATCCAGGACCATACCCTCCTGGCACATTAGCTCCTGTGTCCAGTTATTACAGAGCAGCTCTGACCAAAATCTTACACAGCACAGGGTAAACCAGACAATCTGGCACCAATTATATCCTAAAATTTCAATTGCACACTCAGTGCAGAAGACTGTACGTACATACACAGGGTGGTCATCAGGCACCCAGCAACTTAGCTGAAATACCTGTATTTCACAGCCAGAATTAAAACAGTACAAGTATACACTGGAAGTATGTACAGTTTTGAAATAAATAGCAACAGAGACATTTTTAAAGCCAACATTCTAATGTCAAAGGAGATTTTCTTATCTTAGTGCTTGCTTTTATGAAATGGGACCCAAGTAAGTAAATCACAGTGGATCTGGAAGATGCTGCTCCAAGGAGCTTGGTCCTTTAGTCACTGATATCTCTGTGCCTACCAGAAACCCTGGCTAGTATTAAATTACGTTTACATACACCACTGGAAGATCACTGTAAGGTAGTGTCAATACAGAGCTGTGACTCCTTTCAGTGATCATGCAAATGAACACGAAACTCATTAATAATCTTTTAAAGTCTGAGCAAAGTCTGTATATTTTAAATGATTAGAAAAATGGGCAAGGGCTGGGTTTTGCAACACCTCTGAAATCAATTAGGTTGCAGGGAGATTATGCCAGTGATGAATACTGTTAATGTATTTACTCAGCATACAGATTATCTGTATATGTTTTGATGTAAAAATTACTATGAAATGGAATCCAAACACTGGGAAATGTACCTAGATGTAACATACCTTATTCTGGACTTTGAAACCTACAAAGACACGGACCTGAGAAAGTCTGGGCAGCGGCACCGTTACATCAAAGTAAGCTCAGGCAGGAAAACACTAAAACCAGCCTGGAAGGCTTAAAAATAGAGGCAGAGCTAGAAATAGACGATGGCATGAAAGCATAAACCCCTTGCACGGAAACTGTGACAGCGCTCAGACAGAGCTTCTGCAAAAGGGGTTTGGGGATGGCAGCATCATTCTACCACATCTCTCTGTTTGAAAGACTTAAATGAATTCTCTTGCATCCAGCTACGACCATAATGATCTCAGGAAGCTCAACTTATATGCATGGTCCAGGACAGCTAATTTTGTAATCTGGTTCTGGGCTCAGACCGTAAGGTTTTCAAAGGGGGGGATGAATTTCTCTTTGTGTAGAGTACCTACTTCAGTGGGGCAACCGTACCACGCAGGGCCTTATCAAGCATCATAATGCAAAGATTATGATGTTACTAAATCAATGCTGTTGTGACATTGCCATCTTAAATACTTTTTTTTTAAAAAGCACGTATCCCATCAAATCAGAGAAACACAGCCCAGCACCATCCAATTATCTATTTCATATAGGTTAAATACACAGCTTCAGGAGCCGCTAAATAATAGGAAATAAAAAGAAAATAAATCAATGCAAATGATCTGCTGTCAGTTTGATAAAAGAAATACACTATGACATGTACTAACACATATCCTTACTGTTATTTTACACCCTTAAGCCCACATGGGCCCACATCCTTGTGCTTGCAAACACTTTACCACTGCAACCCTGGTGAGCCCATAACTCCAACCCTGTCCCCTGCCCAAGCACAACCAACTGAACTCTCTCTGCTCCTCATGAAACTTCTTTCTCCTCGGCTGGTCATTACAAACAAGCTGCAAGTCTACTTTTTGCCCATCTCCCTGCCCTAACTCACACAGATCCACGGGTCTGTATTTCATTAGAAATGAAGCATGTAAAACAAGGTAACCTGACTGGCCAGGAATCCCAGGCATGGCTGTAATCATCATGATGAA
Organism: Chloroceryle aenea; assembly: GCA_013399075.1. Classification (NCBI taxonomy): domain Eukaryota; kingdom Metazoa; phylum Chordata; class Aves; order Coraciiformes; family Cerylidae; genus Chloroceryle; species Chloroceryle aenea. The sequence continues at coordinate 11,675 of VWZY01000515.1, forward strand.
CGGCTCCAACTGCGGAGCCCTAAATATTACACTCTCAGTTCAGGTTTCATATTATCTAGTTTGAAGCCTTGTATTAACACAGTATGACTCCAGCGTGAGAACTGCCACGTTAATTTGCTGTTACTTATGCTGACAGCCCTCTGTGGCCCCACGCCAAGTAACAGGCACAGATTAATATATTTTATACCTGTCATGTTTTCCTGCCTAAAAAAGGATATGAAAACCCTCCGCAGACTACATGCCGAGGTCCTTAGTTTTTTATTCACACCCAGTCTAAGAAATTTTATCTAACAGAATTACAAGTTGTGGGGTCTCCTTCTGGAGACTTTCAAAACCCATGTGAACAACGTAATCCTGGGCACTCTGCTCTGGGTGACCCTGCTGGAGCAGGGGTGTTGAATAAGATGATGCCCAGAGGTCGCTTCCAACCCCTGTTCTGTGATGCTACAAAATTAAAGGGACAGCTCCTGCATTGTGTGCATAGGTTTCACAAGTTTTTCAAAGACTAGCATCTCATTTTTCCCAAAAGCTTTTACTTCTATTTATGTCATTCTTCCTTTAAACAACAAAACAAGGTATACAAGAAGAGCGAACAAGAAAGAATGCCTTTCAAGAAAATATTCACAGTCCAACATGATAACATTGAGGTTGAGGCCACCTAACTCACCCTACCTGCTTGCTTTCAGATGCTCATTTTTGCAGGGAGGAACATTTTGGTGGAGAACAGGCTTTCAGAAAATTTCTTGCTACAATAATAACTCCAAAATTTCCTCAAATAGCAAATTTGATGTACATGTTCTGTGGGATATAACAGAGATATTCTTCAGACATTGTGTTCCAGAAACAAAAGTGAATAAAAGCACCAAGAAAATTACTTATCTCTGGGGGATGTGAGAACAAGGGGGGAAAAAAACCCTTAGACAGTGAAGACTCAATCCAATACTGAGCTACTTCATCTGATCCTGTCCCATCACAACAACACAGAAGGATAAATAGATTATTGCTGCACAATCAGTTCTCTGAAAATTACTTTCCTCCAGAGCTTTTGTATTGTCTTTTAGCAGAACAGTTTTCAGGGGTCTGGTGCCATAAGAGAACTGGGTATCTTAAGGTTTCTAAATTGTCTGCAGCAGGGAACTTCAGAAACAGGCCTGAAAGCTGGAAAGGGGCACACTGATCTGCAGATGTCCTGACATTACCCACTGCCACAAAGGTGATCATCTCTGGGACAATAATCATGAATTTTCCTCTAAGAGGTGGACATGAAGTTTTCCTTCTGCAAAGCAGATTCTGTACAATAGTTACTACTCTGCCAAATCAGAAGTAAGCAAATTGTAAATTAATGTCTCCATGATCCTAATCTCCCAGTATACAGTGTGTAGTAAGCCATACTAGGGTACTAAAATTAGGTTAAATTACTCTATACAGATAAAGAAATAAAACACTGTGTGTTCTGGTGTGGTCCTGCAGAAAGCTGCTGCTTGGAAAGCAACTTTATAGTAAGTCCACCTGTCAAACTTCAGAACTGAAGTGAATTTTCTTTTTAAGAGAATAGTCCTGCACTGACACCAATAATTCCCTTCCAGTATAAAGATATTCCCTGTAATATTCCACACTTGGAAGGTGCCCTTGAAGCAAAACAGAAAGAAATCAGGTGCAATGTTTGAAGAAAAATACATCACTCATACAAAAGGGAAGACAGTCTACCATGCCAAGAATTACGGAGCACAGTAAAGCTGCCCAATAAACTCTTATGGTAAATGTGGTTTGGAGTTGGACAGCTAAAGGTAAAGCCATTAGACAAAAAAACAAACAAACCCGAACCCAAGCAACCAAACCAAAAAATAACCCAGGAAATAGTGTAGCAGGCTTACTCCGAATTTAGATGCCTTCTCTGAATCAGGATGTTAAATCATTCTGGATTTAGCAGCAGCACTGAGTAATTGCTGTCTACCTAATAGTTAACAAACCTACTCTTTTTTCCCATTCTGCATCAATATAGCAAAAAAGAACCACTCCCAGCCCAAAGAGACTGCAACTACTGGAAGAGCCCTAACAGATCATCCAACATGCACCCAACTGCTAGCACTAACTATGATGCAAATTCCTGTGCAGGCTGGATTAGATACCTTCTTCCAGTCTATTCAAGTCGCTTGCCCACTGGATGCTTCTGAACAACCCCTGTTTGCTCTATCCTAGCACTGACAATAGTTTAATGAAACCTATTCCTACTGCCCAGATCAGGGCTCCTACACAATTTGAGCATAGCTTTTTTTGTGCCTTCTGAAATCCTATTTTATTTATCTAGAACATACGTCTTAGCAACCAACATCATCACAAGAATTTTACCTGAACACCTTCTGAAGCTATCATGAATTTTTATTTCACCGAGAACACTAAAAATAGGAGTGGCCTTTTCTTTCAGTTAAAGAACTGCCCTGGCTCATGTGTCCTTTATGGCTGCTTCATGGGTATAAAAGATAATGTGCCAGATACCTAAAACTCTCAATGTGTGATGTCTCATCATCACGTAGCTACAGCTCCTGATAAATATCTCCTTTCTTCCTACGAGACTTCAAGTAATAACAATCTTGGCACTTGTAAACTACTTTACAACTTGAAAGCACTGTACAAAACCACAGCAAATTAATTTTTGATAATTCTCTAAAAAAAATCTACATGAAACTAATAATGTTAATAATCAATATTCTGTTTCTTTTTTTTTTAAATCCTGATAGCCTAGATAGCCCTGAGCATGAAGATAACTGTATCTGCACTGACAACTTCACAGTCCGAATTGTGCAGAATCTGTTGAAGAATTGCCAAAGGCGTTCATTATGCTGACAACAAAATTCAGCCCCCCCAAAAGATTCAGCTAAAAACAAAAGGCAAAGTCAAGTTTCTCATGGAAAAAAACCCAAGTAGTTTCAACACTAAACTGAAAATTTTAAACCCAAAACCTTTACCTGACTGTTTGTATTGAAAATAAACACAACAGGACCACTGGGTGCTTTGTTTCACATGACATATGACTACCATTCAAAGGAGTAAATTCATAAATATGAGGAAATAATACAAATCTGATTGAGAGGAAAAAAACAACAAAACACACAGGTAGCTTATTTTTGGTCTTGAACCATCAGCCATTAAAATAAACAAAAGTTTTCTGACAGTTTCATTTACACATTTGGTGGCTTTGCTTGTTTTTCTATCAAATCCTGATGCACCAGAGAGGGTATTTCATAACTAAAATGTGACCTTCTCCTGGGTTTGGACAAAAACCAGATACTGCTTCTCTCAGCAATCTTTAATGCAGTGTTGATGTGTGCACACTAAATTAGACACCACAGATTCAGGAATCTTTTTTAAATCTAGGATAAAAATATTTACCAAACTTGAGGGCATCAAGTAAGACATCTATGTGTCAACAGTGAAAATTCATACTCCGTATTTTGTTTGCTAAACCTCATAAAAAACCAGATTTGTGTTGCTCACATAAGCACCCTGAACTGTCAGACCTCCTCTCTGCATGATGATTCTAACACCAAAGAAAAGAGAATCATCCTCCCTGAGAAAGTCAGCACTTCAGACTCATGTGGGGAACAGGACTGAATGAGAAACACAATTTAGGTGTAGATGAGACACTGCGCTGCATATAAACTCTGCATTACTGCGCTCCCTTGAAGTCAATGATCTCTTCGAGCCAGATCCCTGCAGCTGTTCAGCTGAACATTTCAGAACAGATTCACAGAGTTCCAAACCCAGCATAAACAAAATTAGGAGCTAACTGATAACAAAAAATCCATCTTATCTTCTCATTTTCCTTGGATTTGAATCTTCGGAGATTTCAATCAAAGCACAAAAAACAAAGACACAAAACTGAAGACACAAAGGCATTTCAAACAGCAGATAGCTGTGTGTCACATACCCTTCCTGGGAGCATTCCCCATCCAACAGCAAGGTGGGGCAGTCATTAAGTTCATTTATGAACCGCAGTTTGTACTGCTCTAATACCTGTCCCTGGCACTACATCACCACCTCAGGCATCCAGTGTGAATGAAGCCACAGTAAAGTCACAAAATAAAGAAAAAAAATTTATTATGGGCATTCAGGAGGTAAAACAAGACAACAGTAAAAACCAAAAGGGTATATTATACATAAGGTATATACATACAAAAGGGTATATACACCATCCCTGGAGGTATTTAAAAGACATGTAGATGTGGTCTTGGGGACATGGTTTAGTGGCAGAATTTGGAAGGTTAGTGACTGGATATGATATTAAGGGTCTTCTACAACCTAAATGATGTTACAACTCTGATTCTTATTTTTTGGGAAAAAGGAAAAAAGAAAAAAAAAAAAGAGGGCAAGACATCAGACATAACTACAAAACATATTGTAAACTTCCAGATGAGATCTAGCAGCTTCCTGGTGCACAAAGATCTAAGGCATACTGCCGTGATGTATCTGAAAGCAGGATTTCCTAAGCAACTATCACAATTTACCATCTCTTACAGAACACCACATACATTTTTTCACTATGTTAAAGATGCTGAAATATGTAACAGATGGAAAGATCTTATTATTTAAAAGTTGATTACTGAATACTTGTTAAATAAATTATGAAGATTCTAAAATTACTTTGCTACTTTCCCTTCCAAAACAGATACTGAAAATAAGACATTACCATCTTCCACACCAAGTAGCCCTAGAGAAGCAACTGTTACTTTCCTTCAGATCACAGATTCACTTATGTAAAAAACAATGGGTACATTCTCAAAGTAAAACAGCACTTAAGAAAATATCATGACAACTCTTTTACACACAAGTAATTTGAGCTAAGCATGGCTAGCTACTGAGGAGAAAATGGTAACTGTCTAATAGATATTCCTTTTAGATGAATGGTTTAGATATCCCTTTTAGTTGAATGGCTATTTCTTTCCATTTTGTAGCTTGAATATGATGATTCACTACTAAAATTTAATTTAAACATTAGTACTGGATTAATTTAAGAGAATCACCCCTAGGATTATTTGTGAATAGAGTTAATACAGAAGTTCAAAGGATACCAATTCTTTTGTTGTTCATGATTCACAAAAATACTACTTCAAGCAGTTTGACTTTGATCTCAGTTAAACCAGCTTTAGCCTCAGACATGGATCTGAGTTGAGAAAATCTTCCCACTTGCAACAGCAAGTTGAACAGACCTCTGGGATGCAGGGAGCTGATCCCATTCCTTTCTTATGTGATCTGTTGACAGGGATTTTGTGACACTGTTTTAATTACTGGAACTTAGAAGCCATAGACAACTTCCTCTGGAAGCTGATCAAGGGGAAAACAGTCCCCTCTTCCCACAGCCTAGAAAAGAAAATGTAGGAGGCAAAAAGTGGCCTCCTCACCACGGGAGACATTTAGGAAGCAGTTAAACTGTCTGTCAGTGAGTGGGCATAGCTTCAGATGTAGCCCTTGATCAGAAACTTCTCACAGGATACAACAGGTGGGGTGGGTTGGCCGTACTCTCTCTTGCTACTGCAACTGCATTTCCCGCATTGCTCAGCTGCAGATCCACGATGCTAGTGCTACATCTTGCCAACTGTAGGGACCTGCAGTAGCTTACCAGCTTTCCAGGTGTGACAGCTAATCTTCCTCTCTTAACCCACTGCAGTGGTTAAATTACCTGCTAGAGATGAAGCCATGGGTTTAACTCCATAGAAAGGGTAAAACAAAACAATTTTGTGTGAAGAAAACAGTATTAAACACCAGCTTTCTCCTCTAGACTGCAAAGCAAAGCTAGTGTTTTCCGTATCTGTGGAGCATACCAGCCTTACAATTTCAGTTGCACAGAGAAAAGGATATTTTTCAGCAGCAAAAGGACTATATTCTACTGCCTCAGTGAAGCTGCAGCAGCCTATGGGCAGTGAAATCACATCATCCTTATGGTACCAACCTCTTCTGCTTACTATGTCTTACCAGAGCACTAAATATCTAGCGTCTAAATATCTATCTACGAAGCTTGTAGCTTGCAGTGTTCCCCAGTGTTCAGTACTGGGTCCAGTCTTGTTCAACTTCTTCATCAATGACCTGGATGAATGGACAGGATGGACCCTTAGCAAGTTTGCTGATGACACCAAACTGAGGAGTGGCTGACACACCAGAGTTGCGCTGATATTCAGTGAGACTGGGACAGGCTGGTGAGCTGGGTGGAGGGGAACCTCATGAGATGCAGCAAGGGCAAATGTAGAGTTCTGCACCTGGGGAGGAATAACCCCTTACACCAGTACAGGTGACAGGGTGACCTGCTGTGAAGCAGCTCCTCAGAGAAGGACCTTGGAGTCCTGTGGGACAGTAGTTCATTACGAGCAAGCAATGTGCCCTTGTGGCCAAGGCCAATGTCTCCTGGGGTGCACGAAGAAGAATGTGATCAGCATGTCAAGGGAGGTTCTCCTTTCCGTAGTGAGGCCACATCTGGAGTACTGTGTCCAGTTCTGGGCTCCCCAGTTCAAGAGAGGCAA
>VWZY01000515.1:18217-50980 GCA_013399075.1 Chloroceryle aenea
CACAGCGCTACTGGAGAGAGTGCAGCAGAGGCTACAAAGATGCTGAGGGTACAGGAGCATCTCTGTGCCCTGGAAAGGCTGAGAGACCTGGGGCTGTTCCGCTGGAGAGAAGACAAAGGGGATCTGATCAATGCTTATCAATATCTAAAGTGTGGGGGTGAAGAGGATGGGGCCAGACTCTTTTCAGTGATGTCCAGCGACAGGACAAGGGGCAACAGGCACAAACAGGAACACAGATGTTCCATTTGAACAGGACACAAAATTTCTTTCCTGTGAGGGTGCCAGAGCCTGGAACAGGCTGCCTAGAGAAGCTGTGGAGTCTCCTTCTCTAGAGACTTTCAAGACCCACCTGGATGGGACCTTGGGCAACCTGCTCTGGCTGACCCTGCTTTACCAGGGGGTTTGAACAAGGTGATCTCCAGAGGTCCCTTCCAACCCCTACCATTCTGCATGATTCCAGTTCACTCTGGAATTCTTTATTGCCTTCTCAATCCAGGCCAACACAACAGACCTTGATTTAGAAGCACAAAGCCTTCACAAAGCTCAGAATACTTTGCATCATAACTGAACTAGAAACCTCAGCCAGCACGGACTACCTTGTCACTGAAAATGAATGTCTGGCAGCGAAGAGGAGACAGACAGACCTCTCTCTTGTACTTACTAACTCCTCTCTCAAACTATGCAGTGGAGAGTAGCCATTGATACTGCAAATAGGGATTTTCTACACTGTAGCTTTTAACATCACTAATACACCCTCCCTCTCAACATGGTAGAGGGTAAATGACAGAAGGATGGACAAATTTGGGTTTTGAGAAGGAAAAAAGTAGAGGTGGCATTAAAGAGCCCTTGAGGTCTTTAAGACCCTTGTAATATCATATCTCAGGTGACACCCAGCTCCATAGGAAAACCAAACCAGAGTCACGCAGGCCAAATACCCACACCTCTTCAAAAGGATCCAGTTCCATGGAGACTCATGACATGACTCATGTCCCCACAGAGGCAAAACCAGACCCTTGGCTGCAGTGGTGAACACTGGCTTCAACAGAAGGATTTTGATTTACATCAGCTTGGAACACACAGTCTCACTCAAGTCCTGCTTTTCCTCTTTTTACACCAAATACAGAAAAAAGCAAAACACCAAACAACCACAACAACAAAAGAAAAAGAGGAAAAAAGAGAAGAGAAAATCAGATTCTGCTTCTTAAAATTTAGTATGCAATACATCTGCTTTAATGTAGAGTCAGGCTTATTTCCCCAAACAGCAGTAGTTAAAAACATCCTAGCTACATCAAGAAGATGCATAAGCACATACTATTCATAACTTATTCTGAGTTCTTCACAACTCTTGTTTCTCTTGCTATTGTTTGTTTTTCCTACACTTGTTATTTCAGATCTAAAATAACATTTGGAACCCTTCTGAATGTGGTAAGCATTCTCTGCTCTAGCTACAAAGCACAAGACATCTGAAATACTGTATTAATAACAAAGACTTTTTCTAAACACAAATACTCAGGCTGAGGAGAGGAAGCATGTATCGATTGACCTAGAAGGGAGATTAGTAAGCAAAGTCATCTTGCTCTAAAAGGCATTTAATTTGATTTCTTAAGTCCTACAATTTTTCTGTGTATAGACTATACAGAAACATTAAGACTTAGGCCCATAAGTGCAGACATATAATTATAGGGATGTAAAATGTAGGCTTGCCCCCTGGCTGTACCCCAGAAATGCAGTTCTGTGCAGAATACTGGAACTGCTCTTTCAAGGCAGTTCTGGGAAGAGAAGCAAAGGATATTTCTGTTGTTGCTATATTTGGAACCATTATCACACGCAAAGAAATAAAAATGGACACAGCATTCCCAGTTCTTGTGCAGCAGAAACTGCCTCTCCTAGACATTTTCCAAGTATTAATACATGTCCCTGGGAGTGTGGACACAGGCACATAAAATATTACTCCTATGACATTAAGAAATAAACAAAAAAATGTTTCCAGCGTTTATTTAGTGGATAAGACACATTACTTGAGGGTATAAAAGTGAGAGAGAGCTAAGAAAATAGCTCATTCATTATTTAAATTGGGGAATGGACTCAGAGAGGTTTTATTAATGTTCAAAGAAGTAAAAAGCCCGAATCTCCTTATGCAGACTCTATCTGTCTAAATCCTGTTTACAGCACAGACATTTGACAACACTATTGAAGTCCTAAGTTATTTCTATAGCACAGCAGTACTCTGGATAATTTTTTCTGCCTCTTTTCCCCTTATGTATTAAGAACAATCATGAAAATATCCTTGCAAGGTCACTTTGTGCAATTCCTCATATAAGATAAAATGACAAGTCCATAAATCATCGAAACAGTGAAGTATTGTGAAGTATATCCAGAGTTCAGTACCCCAACCTGCAGTGAATCATCTTCAATCAATTAACAGATTACCTTAATTCAGAAAAATCCAATACTGCATTTTCCTCATTAATACTTTTGATACATCTAGAGTTCTGGTAATTACTGCTAGAGACACCCACTGAAATTAAAGATGGATTATACATTTTTGGATACAGAATGTGAGAGCCTGTGAGACTGGATGAAATTTCCCTTAAATAGGTAACTGTGACAGCCAGAGCTGTGCACATCAGTTACAAAAATATGGTTCCTGTGTAGCTTGATTTATTGGAGCCTAAATGCTGTCAGCTTAGAAGGCTTGGTCTAAAATACATGCACATATAAATACAGACATTGACATGTACTCTCAGTCCTGATGGTTTCTGTCTGGGATAGGCCATTCCAGAGCCGAAGTCCCTACATCACTGCTGACCTCTACAGAAGTCTGATGGGATTAGTTTGAAGGCACCCAGACACAGATACTTATAGAATCATGGAATTGTTTAGGTTGGAAAACCACTTTAAAATCATTAGGCCCAAGTGTTAACCCAACACTGTCAAGTACATCACAAAACTTCTTAGGAAAACCCTCCAATTCAATCCAAAGTGCAGATGTGCCACTACCTTGAGGCTGTTAGATGATGGGTTCTGCAAAACAAACTGATCACTCGCATACATCTTGGGATGACAAAGAGCTTGGGCCTCCAGCTGGAGTAACTGATGCCTTTCTACAGCCCTTTCTATGCCAAACCCTTCTAACAGCTCCCACGAGAAAACTGCTAAGAATGGACCCCACTGCTGTTCAGGAAGGGCAATGAGAGGTACAAACTCCCCAAGGAAATGCTCATTAGACCAGGCTGAATATGGCATGACAGGAGCTGAAAGTATTGCAAGAGTTTAAGGTGTATGAAGAGGGCCAGAAGCAAGTTGAACACATCAAGGTGGTAACTCAAGCACTAGAAAAGAACGCAGTTTGGGTTAGCAGAACAATAGTTCTGCCTGATAAAGCGAGCCTGATGCTGCATCTCTCAACACTGGGTGGAAGGCAGGAGACAGGATTCTGTAAAAAGACTGCTATGATGGCAGTGCTACATGACAATGACGGGGATAGTTTTAAAACTCGATTGTACAACCAGTAATATGGCTGTGGCAGTTTGGAGACCAGGATAGCTGCAGGGTGAAGAGACTCACAGGAGGTTACCCAAGAAAATGGCTCACAATCAAACACTTCACCTGAGCTGCCCTTCATGCTGCTAGTGTTCAAGCTAACTACTTTCACACCGTTTCCTTAAGTAAACACAATAATCACTAGAGGCTGTGTAGACATATTTTTAGTTATCTAGTTATTCTGGTTATTTAGTTATTGTGGTTTCTAGCCATACATTTAAGTAGACAAACTGCAGTTATTCTAAACTACACATCAAAATACAGACAAATCACTACCGATTTCCACAGATGTTTAAATGGAGCTGGGAAAGCTCCAGCCTCTGCAATTCAGTTATTTTACTGCAAAACCAGCTCAGCATCATTAGGATTCAGAACACAGGTCGACTTCAAGATAACGTTAACATGTACATAAGCTCAAACTTACCATAAGAACACAACCCAAAATAGAGATTTGGACAACAAACTTCAGTATACCACTGAAGTTAATGAGAAAGATGAAACCAAGGTTATAGAGAATACTACAGAAAGTACTTTCTTCACTCTCATGCATGCATTTTTTTTTCTTCAGAAAGTAACTGACTTTCAAGTAAATATAGTCTACCAAACTAAAGATAATTTAACTAATTGATTAGACTTTCAGATTTTGTACATTTTCCTACCTCCAAAAAAATCACATTAACAAGGCAGTGTACTATCAAATTTAGCTATACTAATATTAATTACATGAAAATAAAAAAGAAATGTAATAATCTAAAGTTTTAAAATTATCTAATCTGTAACTAAAATTGTATTACCCTGCTTTAATTAAGATATTATACACTCATTTTCCTCGGATGCTCACAATCATAATTACTGCATGCGTGGGTGAGCCCTGGAATTACTTTTAATAGAATTTAGCATGTGTGTTGGTTCCCTACAGGCAGTAGCATATTAATAAAAAACTACCTCCCATCAGCGGTAAAAGAAAAGTGGAGATAGCAGCTACTTCTACAAAAAAAATAAAAATAAAAAGAAGGCAACTCTAGAGAGAGAAGTGTAACAAAACTTAAAAAACTTTAGTCTTTTTTTATTAAGCCCCTTGGGAGTATCACCATCACAGACTTCTTGTTACTTAGCTACCAAAGTGCCTAAACTCCACTCTTTGCGAATACTACTGATAGGACAGGTTCAAGCCTTTTGAGCCAATCCTTAGGCTTCACGAGTGATAATTTCTCCAGTTTCTAAAGTTCTACATACACTGAAGCAGAGACGGCAGTGCGCTGGTTGGCGCTGTTGGTAAAATATGGGCTCGATTTCTTTAACACCCACAAAGACAGTATGACAGGATTTTACAGGAACACATTACACTGTGAAGTCTTCTGTCCAAACAGCTGCCAAGAGGAGTAGGTGATTAAACAGCCATTATACACATTAGTATTATTTTAAAAGAAATCTAGGAAGAATTACAGTACTGAAGTCCTTAGTGTTATATAGAATTGATATATACATATGCATGTAGTCCACAATATATATGTGGTAGAATATATACTATATATTCATACATATCTGGAAAGCCAAAGAAAGATGTAAACAGTGTGAGTGAAAGCCTCCCACTCAGCACCAGACAATGAATTCTGCTCTCTTCAAAGGCACAGCAGCAGCAGACGACTGCCCTCGTACATGAGCTGACTGCCAGAGAATGCAAGGAGAAAAAACAAAACAAAGCAAGTGCAAGATTGTCTTTCCTTCCTGCATTTGCTCCAGTTAACAAAATAGCACACAAATATGAAAAGTATTAGCTACAAAGTTGATGTTTTTTAGAAAGCCTGTTGGGAATGTGGATGGTCAGATAGACTGAAAGGCTTGCCCACCTAGCAGGCTAAGCCAGGAAGGATTTCAGATGTAGTGACATCTGAGTAGTTCTTCCACCTCTTCTGCTCTTCTATGTCAACTCACTCAGTATGTGCTGAGCTACGTACTCCATTGCCTTGCTCTACGTCAGACTTTTCCAGTCTCTGGAAGCACATCTTGTTCCCTGGCTCTGTCCAATAACAGATTTAAGACATCCATCACACTTTGTGCATCCTCAACAAGTACTTTAGGGAGTCTGGATGTTTAACTCTCCAGATCTCAGTTTTAAAAATCATGAAGTACAGCTTACTCACAGTTTTATTCTTCCATTAAAGACAAAACCAAAACCAACCAACCAAAAATAAACAAAACCAAAAAAGAAACAAAAAACCACACAAAAACCACACTCACAAATCCCCAAACCAACCAACCAAAAAAACCACAACCTAAATTTAAAATCCTAGTTGTTAAAAGTGAAGACTCAGAGTATGAAACAACACTGACTTCACGTATCACAGTTGTAAAATGTCTCACATACAGGACTCAGGAACTTTGCAATACATTAAATGTCTTCAGCAGCAGGGCCACAAATAATTCTTGGTCAGTAAAGCTGACAGTGAGTTACCACTTTCAGCAAAAATTATGATTATGTGAATATGGTCAATTACTTGGGAAGAATAACCTTTGGTCCATGACAGTAAATGTCAGTCCTAAAATTCTGGACCATCTTGAACTTCATTTAGCTAAGTAAGTGGATTTGTTGTTTTCAAACTTTACAGAGCAACACATACTGCTGCAAAAGTTCTGAAGATCCAGGCAACCAGCAAGAAGGATGCTCCTGAATCCCAGCCCAATGGGCTTTTGAGGCAGGAAAAAAAGGGGTATTTTTCCAAGTGTACCTAATATTTCTGCCTAGAAGTTTCCCTTAAACAAAGGAACAATCCTCTTAAGAGACAAGAAGAACTGCTTCCCTAAAGCAAACACATACTATTTTCTACAGCATCACAGTTAAGAACTGTTTTCATTTGTAACTGTAGAACTATTACTTAGTTGCATTCTTTCCTCAAATGTATTTGCCTGAAAGACAAAATAAAATTAGAAATGAGGTTGATTTACTTCTCAATTTCTTCTACTAATGTAGCAATTTTATAAGATTACCTTAATTTAGGACAACACAACATGAGCAGCCATCTAGCTCTTTACCTGTCAGTGCTCAATGAAGTGTGTCACTGGACTGATGATAGCTCTGTGTGTCCCTACAAAAATTCTGCACTAGTTGCACTGACTACTCTAGATACTGCCTGACCTCTCACTCACGAAGCTTACTTGCTTCAGAATCACTACTACTGACCTAACTAAAAACTTTGCTACTTTAAAACCAAGTATCTGTGTATTCAAGCTGATGAAACAAGACTAACGTCTAGTTACCACGAGAACTGCAGGAGCAGGCAGAACCTTGACACGACTGCAATGCCTGAACAGAAGCAGAGGAATCTAGATCAATAAACCAACGCTCACCGTATTCTGCATTTCTACCCGAAAGCAGGCTCACAGTCTCCAATTCCTTGAGTGTTTCAAGTCAAGCTTCATCACAGATACCTAGCAATATTATCTGCACTGAGGACAAACAGAAAAATAAAAATTCTCCTCCCGATGCTGACAGTCACCTACCTAACAAAAATATCCTGTAGTGGTTCTGTAAACCACAGATAAACAAATGAAGCACAGAGACCCAACAATTTACAAAGGCCCTTCAGGCAGAGAGACCAAAGAAGAATGCACAATATCCCTAAAAGCATATGGACTGCTAACTTTCACTAATGTCTCTTCACTCCTAATGCCTGTGACTTCTAAATGCAATTGCATACCATCTTGCAGTATGTACTTCTGCAAGTGTCTACTCATGAAAGCTGCAAGTAGGATGCATACGTTTTCACAGACCTACCCAGTGAAGAGAAGTTCATGTTGAAGATCATCAACTGTTCTAACAGCTTTCCCCAAGAGGAACACAAGAGCAGCCAGCCCAATGCTAGAAAGAATCGCTAGCAGCTGAGGAAGACTGAAAAAGGTGTCTCTGAAGCTGGTGCTGCAGAGAAAACCTCCATTCTGGGAGTACTGTGCCTCCTCAACACCTGGATTAGCTCTTACATTTCACGAGTTTTATGCATCTCCATTTACTAGCTGAAAAGATTGATTATAGGCTAATTCTTGCAAGTGATGTTTCTAATTATCAAAGTGAGGCTGCTTTAACAAGTGATTTTTCATTTAATAGGGTCTTTCCATAGGTAGTAATCATCTCATTATGTGACAGCAATAGCAATACTGTTCTTGACTCTCATAACAACATTAAAAAGAAGGAACTGGAATTTTCACTGTACTTAATTTCATACCTCCAAAATCTAGCTTGAAAGGGTATCATTTGTTTAGATAAAGGGAAGAAAAAAAGCACTTGAGTACCAACATTCCCCTGGAAAAAAACTTCACAATCATCCTGGCAAAAAAAGTGATGATTTTCTGAGGTTATTCCTCCCCAAAGTTTTACTTTCCTGTTTGAAAGGCAGCCAAATAACATGCCCATTTTTTTGACAGGCATGGAAAGTGAAAGGCTTCCTGATGTTTTACATTTTCATGATTTTAGAAAATACAAGTGAACAAAAGCTGAAGAAAAATTAAAGTGCTAAAGCAAGCTCTAAGAACACATCATTAAGGAATTTCTCCAGTTGTTTCCACTACTTAGAAGTGGGACAAATTAAGAACTGCAATTCTTCTGAGTACAGGAATCGTAGCAAGAATAATATTAAGCAGAAAAAGCACTTTCATGAAAAAAGTCTCCTGTGGTGAGCCTAAGATTTGAAGCCTCTTACATCCCAAAATCACAATGGTGCTCTTAGTGCTTCCATTATTTTCCAGTTGTTACAGAATGATCATCAGAAACAGTAAACTATAGGAGAAATGTCATGCCACAATGTGGTTAACTTTTTATACCTATATGAACTGTTGATTAAGTACTAATTTTTTAAAAGAAACTAAAACCACATACAAGAACTGATTGGTAAACAACCGTATTTGAAAGATGCTTCATTAAGACTACAGATGATAACAAAATTTCCAAAGTGTTATGGACACATATATTTCTTAGCAAGAATTTTGTCATCTAGCTTTCCACTGGAGTTTGAATCACAGTAGAAAATGGGCTGAAATCAGGCACTCCCTCCCTTGCTCAATAAAACATCTTTCAGAAGAAAGAAAAAAAAAAAAAGGAAGAAAAGGGGAAAAAAGAAGAAAAAGGGAAAGAAATGTTTCTTATCTGTTTTTTTATTTCTTCAAGTTAACTCCAAGGCAAGTTCTTAACAATACTGATCAACCTCTGAAGAGATGGCAATGGCTAATAACTTGGAATGAGCTTCTATGTAAAGGTTTGAATAAATTGCTCATTGAAATGGATTAAGCACATGATGGGGAAAAACATCTGATAAGTTCCCCATGAAAAGCAGACTCAAGATCTGTTTTCAAACAAAACATGCTTATTTGAAGCCATTTTTTTCTCAGTTTTCTTCCCGATCTAAAGAAGATGACAATATTGTGGGCAACTAAAACAAGTTTTAATGGACTTTATTTCAACTGACAAACTGAAAAGAAAATCTGGCAAACTCTAGAGTACTACCAGCTAGTAACAGCAGCCAAGGACCTACATGTGTAAGTAAAACTATTTACAGGGGAAACTGGATGCTAGCTAAACAGAATGAGAATTAAACTAAACTCAGCTCAGGTTTTGTGCTGAAGACACTGCTAGTATGTAAAGTCTGTTCATATATGATTTAAAACCAAACAAATAAAACACACAGACAAAACAAACAAGCAAACAAAAAAAAACCCACACCACCCAAATTCAGTGTGCTTCTCTTGTTGGTAAAAGACAAAAAATATTTTTCCTAAAGTGTGATCCATTCAAGGACAATGTTGCTCTTTGCTTTATTGAAATAAAGGAAATAGGTTACAAGCATTGCTTGTATGAATCTAACGATGCATAATCTAGAAGAATATTACGTTCTTAGAGAAACAGATATGCTTATAACAGATAGCTAATAAAATGAAAGTTATTAATAAAAGCCTTTAAGTCAAGTGCAATTTTTCACAGGAACTACAAACCTAGCTGAGAATTGTGAAGAGCAGAAATAAATCTCTGTCTCCCTGTTCCTTGCTTGTCCAGTAGACTAAATACCCCACATTTTTCACTATGCTTGGGAGTTAGAATTCTTCAAGGCTAGCCCCCACTTAACTTCCACTGTACCACATTAAAAAAAGCCTTGCAATCTTAGGTACTGTTTTGGTTTATGCAGATTAGTTTACATGTGGGTAATTTCTCATTTAATTACTCAGTAATAATTGGAAAAAGATCAAATGATTTCTCCCTTTATAGATCAGATAATTAATGGTTATTTCTATGGTAATTTGTCAAGGCACAGCTGGAAGAATTAGAAAACTATTCAGCTAAAGTGCACATAATCATTTTAGTATTTACTATTTCCACAATTACACACAGCTCCAAGGGTCCTTACAGCCCAGCCATTCCCAAGCAACTGTGAGTTCATCTTTTTTAAGATACCCCAGACAACACCTGGAGGGAGGTGTTCCCAGTTTAGCAAAACAAACAATAAGTAAAAGTAATGCCGTGATCATGTTACACCATTACATTAACAATCATTACATTAAAATTCAAACTGCAGTTCTGCAATTGCCAAGCAGGGGAGGGCAGACTGAGGAACTGGTGAGCTATACTGTCCTCAAGTGCATCCTACATTGCAATCAGTCATCAGGAGATCCTGTCCTGAAGGAGGGGTTTTCTTCTACCACATATCAGTCTTGACAAGAAAGCCTTCTGACTATTCCCCCCATAACTGCATGTATTTGGCAGAAAGATAAACTGAGTTCCAGCCTTGGTTCCTTTCAATTTTTTAATTTTTTTTTTCCCCCCATAACTGCACCGTCTGCTTAGCAAACTACATTTAAACAGTTGCTTTCATTTTCTCTTCTACAAGAGAAATGTATTCAGATGCCAGAAAGTTAACTTCAAGTTAAAATTAAACTTAAATGATCTGCATATTGTATTCATTTTTTTCCAATATGATTCTCACATAAGTAAACCAGAAGTTCCTTTGTTTCAAAAAGTGCCCTAAACAAGTTTGCAAAGAGAGGTTAAAACAAAAAAAAAAAGAGAATATCAGATTAATGAACATAAACACAAACAGAACACATGGTTCCAACCCAGAAAAACCAGCCCCAGAAAACCAAGCTAAGTTCTGTCCAGGTCACAACCACACAGGTTACAAAACCATACTTCCAAATCTACTGTTGCACTTCTCAGGTACAAAATGTCTAATATATGACTTTTCTACAGAGAGGTTCAATTCATTGTAAAACTACTTTCTCAAAAGCTGAAAAATATTACTAATTTTTCTCATGATAGAAGACTTACAGTATCCTGTTATGAAGAGAGGAAAAAGCAGCACATACAAACTGTTACAGTACTGGAACCAAGCCTGGGAACTTCCACTTGCAGAGGGTCCAGCAAATCCTGCAGAAGATGGGCCCTTGGACTTTGGTTTACCCTGGAACAACAAGCCAAGTATGAGCATCCAATGAATTCAAGCTCCACCTACACAGACTGTTTATGATTTTTTTTTTATTACTGTAAGCAGCATGATGCAGGATTCGCCAAGAATTTAATCTTTGAATTGCATTTCAATAATAAACTTCTCTTCTACCTTTCTTTTTTTATTTTAGTCAGCTCTATTTGCTAAAAAGCACACAACAAATACCATGAAGAAGCTTTGTGTATATGAGCCAGTCAATGTGCAAGAAAAATCTTCATGAGACAATATATTGCTTTTTCATTTTTACAGACACCCAGATAAATGGCTGTTACTTGATTTTCAAAATGACCATTCTATTTTTAAAAAGCAAAGATTTATAATTGTGCAATTTTTTCCCAAGTTGAAGTCACTTCATAGTGGCACAACATCACTACAAACCTGGCATGAATATCTTAAATCCATACAGGCTCCTATACTTGTGTCTATTTATAACACTATTATTTTATAGCACAAGAAGCCACTTACACATCTAAATTGTGTAAAAATACCCAAACAGCCATCAAGCAAAAAATATCAAGCTAAGCCCCAAAAGCACTCACATTATGAAATTCCTTAGGCTCTTAGAATTTCAAAACATTTTCTCAAAATGACAATTATTACACCAGAAATGTGCATGAAAAAGCAATGCAGAAACTACAGTCTAAACATCACCCAAATGCTGAATGCCAGCCGCTGTGTTCTTGGGAATCCAATAGCCAGTTGGGCCACTGGTTCCACCAGGCACAGACACAGACCCCACGGGCAGCAATGTCCCCATACAGTTTTCATTTAAACAGGATTAGAAGCATTTAGCCCTATTCTGATGACCTGTTATTTGAATATGATTAAATACATGCTTAGAGTAGAGATTTTACTAAAGAACTGCAGGATGTGTTTGAATGCCATGCTAGATAAGAATCTTAAACCAGCAGCTGCTAGTTGGAGAAATTTCCAAGAAACTGGATGAGGGGAGACAGACATTGGGTTGTCCAACTCAATCTTGTAAAAGAAAAGGTTAATCAGAAGAATAAATAATTCTTCCTTCTTTGAGCCCCAGCTACACAAATTCTCCTTCAGAGTAGAGTGTGGCCCATTAAAAGAAAAAAGGCTGAGGAAAAAACCTGTTTAACAGATTTGCATTCATTCTAGAATAACAAAAGACCTGGAAAAGAAGAGACAAATCCATTCACTAGGAGTTTAAATAACAATAACCTTGCTCCTGTCTGACTGGAAAACTCAGAATAAGAGTACAAATAATGCCCGCAGCTGTAGTTAAGGCAGACAGTGCAGCTGGGCCATTTAAAACTTGATGTCATCTTGAAAGCATGCAAAGCTTTACAATAATTTTTGCTGAGAAGAATCAAAATACGGAAGTGTTTGAACAAGCCCCATCAATTTCACTCAACATGCTCTTCTGAACTAATTCAGCAAGGTAGCCAGTGTTCAGGGCAAAGCTGGTCAAAGATCAACTGAAGAGACAAGTGGTCTCCGCACTGCCACGGCACAGCCAACCTGGCTTCACAACTGGATGTCACTGTGGATCAAAGCAAGAGAAACAGGACGTAGTTCCATACCACAAATCAAGAGATTATGCAACTCTCTACAATAATTTCTGCTAAATTGTGGAGATTCTAACACCTCAGTGTGAGCAACTTTATATGGAGAAAACTCCTTACCATGGCTGTGGAAAAGGCTGCCACAGTCTTTGTCCATAGTTTCACATAGAGCTGAATCATGTTTTTTTCATAACTCTCTTCCTACTTTCCATGATCCCCACTCTTCCCTTGCCAGCTCCAGGCCATAATCGTGTCTCTTCCTTCTCTCAAGTGTCTCCAATCTGTCTGCAACTATTTATTTGGGCTTTTGTAACCTTTTACAGAACCACAGACCATTTGAGGTTGGACAGGAACTTCTGGAGGTCTTTTAAAAAGTCTGGAAAACTGTGGTTACTTGAACTCAGGATGATCCAAAATTGGAAAGAGTACAAATATAAAAAATGATAAAAAAATGCTTTGGACTCGATGATCTCCAGAGGTCCCTCTGAACACCTAACATTCTATGAGTCTAAAATGGACAACAACATGAATAGCTGATGTTACAAGATGACATTCACTTATTTAACTTGATAAACCAAAGCCTGAAGAGACAAATGCTTATTATTACTTGGATTAAATTATAAAAAGCAAGACAATGACACTGTAAAATCAATAATGGGTATCTCCCATGATTAAACCTGAAATCTGAAAGATTAGTGAACGATGGACCGAAAACTTTTTGAAATTATTTTAATTCAAAAGTGTAAAAAGATAAAACCCCGCTTTTTCCCAGAGTGAAACATTTAGAAGTACTGCACTCTGTGATTGCCTGCACCAATACTGGAACCCAACACAAACACCTTTCCTGTACTCCTGCACCTGCAGTGTACTCTGCTAATAAAACAAGCAGCGTAAGGCTGCATAAAATTGAGCTACCTCCCGTACCTTTGCAATAGACATTTTCCAGGAACTGCAGTAATCTTGCAGAATATATTATAAAAGTTTCTGCTATTGAAGCAACTATTTAATCTCCATACAGAGAGCTGAACTACCTGTTCTTGACCTGCTCGTGACCGTGGGGAGGTTTTCCCCTCCCTTTCTGCTTTTTCTTTTGGTTTTGCTCCTTTCTCTACCTCCACTGTTACTCCCCATAAAAGAGAGCACTTTGAATCTGATTACCATTCCGCAGTGAAGTCTGCGGTTCTGAATGCCTGAAACCCAGAGTGAAACATTCAGTTAGATACCCTGCTCCTTCTCTCCTTGCTGAACAATGCGTTCTCGATGCACTCGGGGAAGACGAGATCAGATAACCCTTCCACAACACTCAGCATCCAATTACCACAAAGAACAAGGACAGGAGCTCAGGCTTCTTTCCAACATATTCACCCTCTCTCCAGACAAGAGCAGGAATAACAGCAAGGGAAAATGCGGGACTCTGAAGCAGCCTTTTTCACAAAGGCAGAGAGGTAGAATTTCCTTCGGGTTGTGAACTTCATGGCTCAGTTTATCTTTTGTAAATGGCTGTATTCTGCAGTAGAACTGCAGAATAAGATGTGCTGTAAAGCATGATAAATTCTCAGGGGAAGAGAGCTATACAAATATAAAACCTCACCACTAGCACACTAGGCATGTATGTTGTTGGCATTTTTGGCTGAGACTATCAGAAGTACAAACCTAAGACTTTGCAGCTCTACCTGAGTTAAGTTTCCTTGCATTATGTTAGCCTGCCTGATAAACATAAAACCAGACCTTAAATTTCAGGGAACAGACTAGTGCTTGTCTGGAATACTGATGACTTGTCCACCAGCACTTCAAACTTTTTTGCTCTAAGAAGATAACATGATTGTGTCAGTTTTCCTTCTGTCTAGGATTACAACTACTTTCAATAATTTAAGTAATTTCATCACAGCAGATTTCTGGAAGTACTTTTAGCTATTATGATTGTTTAGGTTTGGACAAGTGCTGAAACTTTTTTTTCCTTCTCAAACACATCTTGCCAGTAAACATCAGGTATTAGATTTATACAACTTTCATATAGGATTATTCAGAAGGGACTAACAGGACTGTACTTTCTACCATGGAGAAGGCAACCAGGTTGTTTGCTACTTGTGGTTAAGTGAGGGCTGCAACCAAATCATCAGCAGCAAAGCACAGTAAAAGTTACTCCCATCAATCCACATAAGGACAATTTCATCTGTACTCAAACCATGTGCAAGAGGAAAGGAAGGATGCTTCTGGAACAATCCTAGTCATCAGCTAAATCAAACTGCACAAGATGCATTTGCAATCAGAAAGTTGGAGTTAGCTCAGATTTTATTTATGGCACACAAGTACTTGAAAGTCAGTGACTGGATGGAACAGGACTGTTGTCTAACATGAAGACAACAGGATGGGTTGGGGGAGTGTTGTGTCTAGTCTATTTAAATACATTTTCTAATTTTTTAATGTGTCACTAACTCTTCTGGGTGTGTGTTGTCACCTCCACCTGCATGCACACTGAACTGCAGGCAGAAGAGATCTCAAGTGATACTGCTTCCCAATATTGTTTCAAGCAGTGATCTTGACACAAAAAAATGTATTCCCTTTTCAAGTGAAGTGTGGTAATTTCTGAGAAATACTAGGCAGTTTCCTCTCAAATGTATACCTGTAATTCTTTAGAAGGTATGAAATCATTATACAATATATAGCTAGTGAGATACGTTTTCCAACAGAAAATTCTCAAATTTCATTTAGCTTGCAAATACCTCACCACCTTTTATTTTATTTATTATTTTTAATGAAAGCAGGAACCAATCAATAAAGAAATTTAGCACTCACTTGCAAACCTTCTTGTGCCTCCTTTCATCATACAAGGAGACTGAAATCCTAGTGTTTAGATATCACCGCCACATTCCTTTTTGTGTAGGTCAAAGATTTGTAGCAACAAACTTCTGTAAACTCTCAAGACATTTCCATCAACACAACAGTGCTTTATTGAGCACTTTTCACCAAGCACATGGACTTCCAAAGTCTGGTCAAGCAGAACTGATGCATGATGCATCATGTAACCCCTACTTAATCCTAACTCTATCAGGACCTTAGACATTCAGTAACTAGAATTATGACTGGTTAACACTGCAGTTCTGCATGGCTAGCTTGCATCCTCTGTCTCATTCATACCACCACAGATGAAATATGAACTCCTGATGCACAAGAACTTCAAGAAATCCTGATTCCATCCTTTTAGCAACATCCTGACAGAAGTTCGGTTCAAAACACTAGTGGGTGTTAAGTATGTGGATTTGCCTGCTGAATCAGAATTCGCATCCTTTTGGGAAGTAAAAGTGCATCTCTCTGACAGGCACCCTAAGAACTGAAAGGCCACAATAAGGTCTCTCTAGACGCCACATCCAGTCTTTCCTTAAACACTTCCAGGGATGGAGACTCCACCACCTCCCTGGGCAGTCCATTCCAGTGTTCTGTCACCCTTTCCGTGAGGAAGTGCTTCCTAAGATCCAACCTAGACCTCCCCTGGCACAGCTTCAGGCCCTGCCCTCTCATCCTGGCACTGGTTGCCTGGGAAAAGAGCCAAACCCCCACATGACTACAGCTTCCCTTCAGGTTGTTGTAGAGAGTGATGAGATCCCCCCTGAGTCTCCTCTTCTCCAGGATGAACAACCCCAGCTCTCTCAGCCTCTCCTCATAAGACTTTCCCTCCAGTGAGCCATGGAATGGCTCATGGAATGCCATGGAATAGAACAGCTCTTGCTTTCACAGGGAGCTCTCCATTTTTCATTATTCTTTTTTTTCCAAACCTGTCATACAAACACTGAACTGCAGAATACCTCATTTCTCTGATTCTGAAGCAAAACTATCACCCAGGAACACCATCTGTGTAGCCAGTTGGCTGACAAATTTCTTTTTCATGATAATAACCCATCATTAGAACAGAGATGGAATATTTCATATAGTCATTTGTATCCAAAATGCATTTGCAGAGCTAACCAGATGCCTCCTCATCCTGCCTAAGTTTAATACCCATTTTTCTCCTTACTAAATCATAGCAACAAAACCAGAAGATTGTCAAAGGTTTACCTTTTTCATACTAACCGAAGGGAGAGAATCAGAGGCTTAATGAAATATTTGTTCATTAATTTCCACTTGCGGGATACCTTCTACTTACCTTAAAATAAAGCTGTTATTGCTGATACCTTAATGACTTCATCTGCACAGTACTTGCAAAGAAAAAAAATAAAATGAATGTCCTTCATTTTCTGCCCTTGCAAAAAAGAATTGCAGTTTGGGTATTTCAGAGTAAATGCTTTCCCTTACAGTATTCTGTGAATCCTGTTTCTAGATACTGAAAGATTTATTAGTTTTATTTATTTCCTAACTATGAGAAATCAGGAAAATTACCAAGTTAGTTAAGCTTGCATACTTTCCATGTACTAATTACTTTTTCCGCTTGGTTTGAGGATTTAAAACATGAGCATGTTCCACAGCAAAAACATAGTGTCAAATTAGTATATTTAAGACTTGCAGTCAGTATCAATTATCGTATAGGAGAATTAACAACATCTTTATTAATGTATTAAGATACTATGACGCATTAACGCATTTTGATGGAAAACGATCAAAGGCCTAAACTGAACTCATGTAGTTTTGAAACACAGCCTCAAGCTCACTTTCAAATTTGAATAAAGATCTTGAGTAAGTGCTTCTGAACTGATCTATAATAAATCTTTATTTTTATGGTCAGGTTCAGGTGGCTCTTTTGTTCACAGAATGCTGTAATAACTGAGGTTGGAAGGGGACTCTGGAGATATCCAGCCCAAGCTTCTGTTTAAAGCAGGGTCATCTAGACCAGGTTGCTCAGGAGTAATTCCAGTTGGGATTTTTAATATTTCCAAAGTCTGCACCTTTATGTGTAACCTGTTCCAGTGCTTGACCACCCTCAGCATAAAAGGGTTTGCTCTCATGTTTCAGCTGAAAGCCTTGTATTTCCATCTGCAGACAGGTTCCCAAGTTTGACTGTAATTCAAAACAGCCTTTAAAAAAATAAAAATAAAAATCTGCACAACTCCTTTCAATGCCTATAGCTGATTTTCAAAGCAGTTATTTTGGGTCAAAATTCTTCTACAGTAATGTTGAAATGAGAGTCTTTCAGGATCATATTGATAAATGGTATGTACGTACTCAGACTAAGACTGATGGTATTTATCATCAGTGGTGGCCTAGCAACTTCCCTATCTTGGAAACACCAGCTATTCAGCAAAAAGATTTTACACAGCTTGAAATCACAAGCACTGACAGATCCCATATTTAAATGTAAATGACGACCAAGTTGAAAGGTTTTAAAAATCCTACTTACTTTATGAGCTCCCATTCTCCTCTTCTCCAACTAAAACTCTAGAGATAGAGATTCTTTATTTTGCACCTTCACAGAACAAATTCAGCAAAGAATATGCAAACTTATGTACACAAAATAAAAAGAGTGTCCAACTCTATCAATGCAATCTCTACCTTAACCTTAGCCAATTAAAATGGCTACTCAAAGTACTTCCAGATTTTTCTGCCTCTCCTCCAGCTCAGGCTTAGATATCAAGTCAGAAATTTCACAAAACTCCTTTAATGAATCATGCTTAAAAAATAAATCATCTCAAGATTTTGATGTACCTCTTATTACCATCTGGATCAAACCTAAGTACTCTTCCAGCTTCTGAACTTCAACATATTCAATGAAATCTCTTGGTTCAACATTAAATGTTTCCCTTGGAGACACTGACTTTTGTAGTTCACATACAATATTTTAATAGTCACTATAAAGTGTAAGGAATTGGATAATTAGCTCTAACTTTCATGAAAATTTAGATGATAACTTAGTGACTACAGCTTCCAATGCAGTAACTACTAAAGAAGCTGGGAACCTAATTCCTAATATGCTTTCACTGCAGATTAAAAAGGCCAATCTTTCAAACCACTTTTTCTTATAAATCATACTTCCAAATACTCTGAATGTTTTATATAGCAGTGCAAATATCCCATGATACTGTTGTATTCCTGCACCAAGCTAAGTATTTCATCAATAATAATCACAGAACTTTATCTCAAATTTCATTACATTTAAACGTCTCAACATATTGAATTTGTCTATAGAAATGCTCTTCCAGTCTCCACTACTTGCAATTAACTAGAAGCACTGTCCTTCAAGTGCTGACTTTCTTGCAATAAAAAGCAATTTTATTTCTCCTTTACTTTGTTTCCTTGCAGTACCTCAGGATGTGAGACAATAGTTATACTGCTATAATTTGATTTTCATTTGATTCACAGCATACTTAGGTCAGATGTTGAAAGCTTCGAAAGTAAGGACACATTAGAAGGTTGACAATCCTATTTTTAAACCTCTCCTGCTAGCTATGTACTTCTCCCTAGACATACTGCAGTCAACAGTAAAAATAAATGTATTTGGAATATAAAGGCAACAAACACGGCTCCATCGAAAGCTCCTCGGTATGAGTCTTTTTTTTCCTGACAGGTAAATGCCTTCAAACTTTCATAAGCAAATGAAGCAAGAGCCCAGCAAAGTGTCCCTTATTGTCTGTTTAGGTGGAGGGCAATTCAGCCTATATGCTTTGTTTGCTCACATGTTCTGTAAAGGGAAGTGCATTATAGATTAATAATAAACAGAATTTGTAACTCTTTCTGGAAACATTTCTATTATACAGGCTAATGGGAAGCAAAAGGTATCGCATTCCAGGTGCAATTAAAAATGCTTTGGGCAAATATCATCATGGTGATATTCCTTAATTACAAAAAGAAAGTAATACTAGTATCCAAAAAAAAAAACCAAACCACCAAAACAAACAAACTAATTAAAAACCTCCAAATGAACAATGACAACAGCAAAACAGGAAAAACAAAACAAAAAAATCTTTAAAAAACCCAACCAACCAAAACAAGACAAAAAAGGCACCCAAACCTCAACCACCAAACCACCATCACTGACAAGAGGAACATGAAGATGACAGCCAGTGAGAAGGCAGGATGATTGTATTTATCTGTAAGTGAACTAGACAGACTAAAATCAAAATGATTGTTATGCAACTGTATTGTGAGGCTTCCATACGGCCACACACCAACTACTCTGACATAAAGAATATTCAAGGTTTGATACCCAAGTCTGGATCACAATACATAATTATTGTATCCACAATACAACGTAGGAATCAACCTCATCAGCTGAAGGGAGAGACACAGAGATTTACAAACCACATTCCAACTTCAAGAAAAAGATACAATAACCTTTCTTACAATAGCAAATTAGGGGGTTGTGGGTTTTTGTGGGTTTTTTATTTTTAGAAAGCAGTCATCTGGTTTTAAATGCGGACTTTGGCACAAACTTTTATACTTTAAGAAATTTATTACTATGTTTAGATAGTCAATTTTATTAAATAGTAAATCTCAATTGACCTTCACCTAGAATAAAAGAAAAAACCCTAGAATAAAAGAAAAAACCTGTTACAGGGACATGCAACAATTAACCAAGTAGCTCACAAAGTACCTTCTCCAAATGTCAAAAGGAGAAGGAGATACGTCTCAGAGATCCTGACAATTCCATGGTGGCAAATATTTTGCATTATAGCAGAGTGGTCCAGGCATTTTCTTCACTCTTACCTCCTAACCTTCAATCAATTGTGTTGTTTTAAAACTGGAAATGAAGAAAGGTAAAATATTGAGGCAGTAAGAAAAGGGAAGAAGTTTCCTACTCTGCATTCTTTCCTTCCCAGTAGATGTTAGGCATTATTTGAAGGAGAAGAGGAAATGAAGCAAATAATGCTATAAAAAGTGCAAAGTCCTGTGGCAATTCTTCTGGTTATGGTCTGAAAATTATTTTAGCAATTCCTTCAGCATTCTGTGTCAAATGTAAAGAAAATCTTAAATCACTAAATCCATTCAGACTAAAAAAAAACCAACCAAAGACCAAAAAAAACACCTCAACCAAAACCAAAACCACACAGAGAACAACAAACAAGAAAAACAACTTCAGAGTGATCGAGGTAGCTGCCCAAGACCTCCTACACGGGATAGATGAATACAGCCAACAGTGACAATTTCCTCCCTTGCCTGGAGGCTTTCCAGCCTAATACCTCACTTACTTTGTAAATTGTATGAGGAAATAAGGCCCCTTTGTGACAATTACTCTCTGCACAGAGTTACTGAAACAGAACAGTGTTTGAGAGGCTTAGTTATAAAGTAACAACAGTTGTATTTGTATTGTACACTGGTAACTTTGCAAAACCTATGAACTTCCACCTGGTGAGAAACACTACCACGGGAGCCATGCAAAACAATACAACAAGGCTTAAAATACAATCTTCTTCATCCCTACTACAAAGAACAGATGTAAAATTAAATAAAATGTAAAATATGGTAGGAAACATTTGTTGACACAATCACCAGCATCAGACGTATACAAGCAACTGTGTTTGCATTAGCAAAGATACTCAGGAATGGAAGTGAGGAAATAATATACACTTATTTAAATAACCTCCATACTTAAGGAGATTAGAATTTAATCAGGTGAATTACACAGTATCACTATAAACCATCAACAAAGTCCAATATCATTGGTCAGAGGTACTTAAGGAAAACATCTATTCCCCTGACTTCTCCTGACAGCTATGTGTGAGGTGACAGTACTGCTTTTATTCTATCCTGCAAGTGTCTGGACTCAAACTGGACAAAATGCCAGAAGATGAGATGGCTTCTGAATGCTTCTGAGAAAGTCTGGTCAGTCATCTGAAATTGAAAGAATACTGTCCTCATCACTGAGCCTTCTGCTTTAGGGGTTTTCCTCTTTCTTCCTGTTTTTTTGTACCCAAGGAGAGATCTATATTTTGTGGCAGATGAAAATGGCACTAAGATTTATGATCTTGAGCAGGCAGAGAAGGAGACTGAAAAAGTAAAATGGGAGAGGGATGCTTCTTATGCTACCATTTTAAAGAGATCCTACTACTGCTGTAAGCACATTGGCATTTTCTTTCTTATTTCAAGAATGTAATTGACTGTAGGAAAAAAAAAAATCAGCAATCTCATAAAGCAATAAAAACACCCTGTGGAAAAAGCAAGCTATTTGTAAATGTGCTGCAGTTCACAAAGTTGGCTAGAATGTGGTCAACATTACACGTAAGTAGTATCAAGACCAACCTAAACTGTAGCTGGATATTTCCAGGTACAGGTGCACACTTAACATTTCAGAGCTGCAATCCTACTGTCTTCTAAAAGAGCATCTGCCCAGCTAGGAATTTTCTGTTCATTATGGATTCTGATTTGACATCAGAAAATAAGCACCTCTTCATCAATGAAAACAGTAACTTACTATTTGATGAAATTAGTAACTTACCCTTTCTTTTTCCCCAAAAAAACCCTTATTAAATGTATGAAAGAACATAGAATATTCAACACAACTTATGCACTTTTATTTCATCTGAATAACCATTGTCAATGTAGAAGTCAATGCCCAAGCTCTCACATTTCTGAACTTCCCCATTGAAATAATGCAAGTTTATCACTGTTAGTTTACATTACAGTAAGAAGTTGTATGCACTTACAGTTGTTATACATAGCACATACAGGTATTGATTCCAAAACTTCCCATTAAGTTAACTTCATATCACTAGACATGCAGAGAATTACTAAATGCACTAGGAAATTCACATTCATTTGCAATTTGCAAACACAAATAGCATAACAAATGATGTTTTATCTTGCACTACCTTAAACAGATAAGACACCCAGCAAAACATTCAATTCAGTCAGAAGTACTGATAAGTAAATTCCAAAGTTAATAAAAAAAAGTAATTTTGTATTTTAAATGACATTGCAGCAATGTAGTATGACTGGAGTATTTGTTACAGAACAGTTACAGCACTATTACTATTTCACTTTGCATGATCTGTTCCAAAAATCACAGGATCCTCAACATACCTTGGTATTTCCTATCATTTAAGTGGTCAGATTCAAATTTGACCGAGTATGAACAGCTACAGTTAAACAGTGATCAATGCATTAACTCCAGTGAAGACAATTTTGGACAAGGGGTTGACAAAATTGTTAGTTGAACAGAATACATTCTTCAAATTAAAAAAATGTATAAAAACCAAATTAAGGTTGTCAGAAATAAACAACCAAGTTACTATTTTAAGTAGAAAGCATTGATTCTTGATATTTAAATTTTATTATCAATGGATCTTTAATAAATATTTTTATTATTGGAGAAAAGGAAGAGCAATTTGGCAACATTTTGTGGCCAAGGAAACCAAAAGTAACTTCCCCAAGGCAGGAAGGATAAAATAAAACAAAGTCAGTTCAAGTCTTATTCCAAATTTACATGTGAACTTCAAAATAGATCTTCTAATTGGAAATCATTTTATTTATTTTTCTTTTTGAAAGTGAGAAACTATCATTCTGAAGATCTATAAAGGAATTAATGATAAAGGTACCAGATGTTTGCAAAAATATACATACATATACACAATATGTTGAATTCCTGTATGTCTGCAATCCAAACAATCACTTTATAACCTGAAAATAAAATGTTGCCACCTTACCTTGTTAAATGCAAAAGAGCTGTTGTATTCATTATACTTCTTGCAGCAAAGTCTGTCACATTTCATTAAACAATATAATGCTGTGATGTGCTTAGTAATAAAAAAGCAATAAAATTTCATATTTGAATTTCTTCTGGGGAAGACACTCATGATTTATGTAGCCTTTCCTACAAAAAAATGACATCTAATGGAGCACACAATTGATGTACATCAAGAAAGCCAAATTGTTTGGGTCTGAGAGAAGAAAAACAGCTTATTTGTGTAAGGATATATCTCAAAAATCAAGAGTTTACTGAAGAGCAAGAGTTACAGAAGGTTAAACTTTTTTTTGTGTGTGCAAATAAAATGTATCATGTATTTTAAATATAAATCTTGATGTTATTTCAAAGATTTGTCTGTCAAAATTTGTCGGTGGTTTAAGCTTTTGTTTTTTCAGTAATGCTCCATTTCACAACTTAATAGACATGAAAAAGTTGAATACACAAGTATGTTTTGATTCTTATTTACATACAGCACAACACAGAAATGCACTAGATCCACAATAATCCCTGCTGACAAGCAACACACCAGAATTACTTCTGGCTTTCCTATTTGTCTGCATAACAATCAGTATGTTACTATCATTTTTGAAAAGCATCCCCAAAGTACTGGATTACTAAACTATAATCCCAAATGAGCAGCTACACCTGACTCTATACCTTCCTTAGGAAATCTCACATAAAAAGGTCAAAGTGGACTTACAAATATTTTTGAGAACTTCACAAAAAATATAAAAACATTAGCTGAAAGCATCAGTAAGCTTCAGTTAAATAACCTGCATATATTTCAGTCATTATCACTGTCATGGTCTCACCATCCTTGCTTTCTGGATAGTTCTTTGAACTGAAGACATTCAATACTGGTTTATATGAGATACGGATGCCTTCCACTTAAAAGACATTTCAGCAAATGACAGGAACAAACTTCAGAAATCTTTCTGAAAGGAAAAATATTTTCTTCCAGTTCCCCACTTAATCTGAGAAGGGCAAAATGTTGAAAAAGGTAGTGGTGGAAGAACTGTACCAATGTGATAAACTTGCTTTATGATTAAGATAGAGTTGGTATTTCAGTATGTATTGATTTTACTGAAATTCTCAGCCTTTAACGTGTCAGAAACATTGAAATCTGAAACACTGATGAGGAGTTCAGCCTATAGACTATCAATAGAAGTGCAATAATCATCTCCTTTGAACATATGTTAATGTGGCTAGGAAAATACTAGTACTAAAATATTTTCACTTGTTTGTGAAAGGGGTTTGTTAAAGGGGTTCTTTGAATATGTAGCTGAAAAGTACATATGCAAAAAGCTGGCAAAATGCTTAAATGGAAGAGAAACGTAGCATTAAGCTTTCTACTTTTGCTGCAGAAATGAAACCCTATTATTTTTAGTTGGCAGCTCGGAATTCAGAGGGTTGATGCATCACCCAGTCACCAACATGAGGGGAAAAAACCCAAACAACAACCCAGCAAAGTAACTCACTAAATGCCATGGATCAGTAGCTGCAATCACAGCAATGACTACTTTCAGGCGCACCCCTGAACCCTTTGCTACGTCACTTATGTCATCTGGAAGGAGTGTGTCATGCAGGAACACTTCCAGCTACATTGGTTTGGTCACACATGACACACTGGGCATGTTGGCTTAAATGGTTGTTCTGGTGTCACTACCAGTCTGCACTCATAGCCACAAGGCTTGTCCAGCAGCTGTCTGGGTACTACATTTCACAAGGGATTTTTAGAAACACGTACGTTAAGCACAGTGAGTGTCAAAACCTGACCACACAGCTACAGCAATACAGAGGCTGCCACTACCGTATTTTTAAGTAGTGCAGAGAATGAAATATCAGTGGGTAGTTTGCGTGGAGTACAGGCATCAGTTACATCAGCAACACTCCACATTAAACACAATCTTGATACTATTTCAAAAAGTCATCAAGGTCTGGGAAAAAAAACAAACAAATCCGAGGAACAATCCTTAAACCAGAATCCTATTAACTATATATTCATACATTTCAGCTAGAAAGTTGTTGAGAATACCTACATCTGTGACATAATATACATCAGTTCTCTGCTAGCTTTTAACTCCCATTTCCTAATGCCTTGTCACTCTGCTTCAAAACCCAAAAGTAGAATGGGATTCACATTCCACAGTGTAAAGAAAAGAAACAATCGAACTCAAAACAATCTTGACTTGAAATTGCTACAGTGGCAAAACTGCACATCAAAAGATAAATATGCCCATGACCCACTTTTAAGTTTTATGTATATAATGACAGCTTTCAATAACATGACCACATGGTTCTGCAGTGTGGACACTGTTCAACCATCATGCAATTAAACAGTATTTCATCTGTGGCTTTACACTGAAAGTTGTACAAATTACTATTATTATTGGGTCATCTTAATAAACTCCAGTGGCACCTTACAGTGAAGACAAAATTAATGTCTTCCGTTGGGCAGGCTATTTTTTTTTTTACAGAGCCTTTTATAGACAACATTTCAATCCCTCAAAACCAGTAATTAATCTTTTCAGCCCAACAATCTCATGAGCAAAACTGTTTATATTTCAAAAGTCTATGTGAGGAGCCATAGGACCCAACTTAAAATACTCACATCGCAGCACATTCAAACTCAGCTCCAGCTGACATCCACTCCCACAGCATACTTCTCTTCTGTGCTTGTCATGGGCTTAAAACCGGGCATCAACTAATTATAGAGCATGTGATTTGAATTAAGTGAAATAGTCCTTGCTCAAGAACTGCCAAAAACAGTTTCCCACAGGAAGGCCACGTGTGGATAATCCTTGGTCCTAATTCTTCCCCATACTCTAAAAGAGAAACACTACAGATTTTTTCATTTCTGTATGTTCATGTGGTACTACTGTAACCAAGTAACAAAGAAAGGCTTGACTGGCTCATTCTTAACCATAACCACCTATTATTTTTACTGTTTTTTTTCTTAAGAACAGTACTAGACAACAAGGACGAATATCAACACTGCACAGTTTAACATCTGCTTATCATACACCTATCTGGATGAAAGTGAGGGATTTTCCTGGGAGATACTCTGGGTAATACACAACTAGTACAATTTAGTGTATCCTCCTTAACTCTTAAGAAAAAAAAAAACCCAAAACAAAACAAAAGCAAAACCAAACAAGAGTATAGTTGTTTTGTTTTTACAGTCATTTTTGCTTATGTTATTTTTCAGATTCAGTTTGCATTGACTACTTGCAATATGGTATATGGAGGGAAAAAAAAAAAAGAAAAAACCCACACAAACAAACAGATCCAACAGAAGTTTATCTCCAAACATAGTTTTGGAGCTGAGACACCCTTGCCTTAGTATGAATCTGAAAGCTAATTAAAGCTAAGAAAAAAAAAAGAACCACCAAAAAACTTATCAAGATAAACATCAATTTCATCTGTTCTTTCAGATTTTATCTCCACTGACACCTTCACTGGGTTAAATTATTTTAATTTGTTTGATATTCCTCCCAGTACACATTAATAAAAGACAGACAGCATTTTATACTCCAGTGAAGTCAACATCTCACAGTCCCTATTGCTTCCTAGTCAGTGTCATTTCACTTGACATACTATTAATAAACATGAATTTTGTTATTACAACACATTTAAAAATATTCAGTGAGCAAGAAAAAAGCCATGTTGTCAGCTGCTACTGTGCCCTTTTGGAAAGTGGTATGTGATCCTGATCATTTGAGTATTTTGAACTGAGAATTATCTCTACTTCAAGATAATATAGTGACAATTCTCAGAGCTCTACAGACAAGAATCTTGGAGGTTTTTTACTCTCTCTACCAATTCCATACACTACCTGCTCAAACTCAATTATGGGACAAAGAGAATCCACTGAAAGCTGAACATAAAAGCAGCAGAAGCACAATGGAACTCTTGAGAGAGAAGCTGCACCGATTTCAAATCGGTTTCTCATGTATGACCGGAAAAAGCCAGGCAGTTAATTCTGTTTGGGCACTGTAAAACTACTAAGTTTTAAGAAGGCAGCTCAACCCCTTCCTCAAGGGCACAAAACATCTGCCCAGCACCCAAGACAGAAACCAGCCTTTGCGATAATACACAACTCAAAAACGTCTTAAGATCATCCTAATGAATGAAAACTGGACACTGCAGAGCCCAGCTTTGCTTCACCTTTCTTCCATAAATACACAGCAGAGCTCCAGCATGAGCTGGATTCACCATCCCTGGAGGTTTTTAAGAAGAGATTGGACATGGCCCTTAGTGCCATGATATAGTAATTGGAGTTGGATCAGGGGTTGGACTCGATGATCTTGGAGGTCTTTTCCAACCCAATCTATTCTATGATTCTATGGCTAGAGGAAACGAACAACCTAAGTCAGACATGCTACTGTACATGTAGCGATTAACATCGCCTGCCTGCAGACATACCCACATCTGAACAAATGTTCAGTGCTGCAAAGGCTTTGAGTTCATGCCAAAACATACTTCAGCGAGTTTGTTCTCTGTCAAAATTGCTGGGTTTGGTTTCTTCAGTTTGGCCTTACTTCAAAAGTAACAATCTCAAAAGCACAGTAACGTGATTCTCCTAAGGGTACTAACCACTACTAAATGATAACCAGTCCTCGAGAATTCATACACCTAGCCAGTGAGTAATTGCAGAACATCACTAAGTCCTTAGAACGAGTTTCCAGTTTTCAAGTAGTGCTTCCTACTGGAACAATGGAATTCAAGAAGACTCACAGGGTGCCAAATATCACCTCCAATTTTACACCTCTCTCCCTCAAAAGAGGTATCTTGACAGAATCAATCATCTAAGCATTCTTGGTATAAAGATTTTCCAAAAGAAAGTAAACTTTTTTTTTTTTAGTAAGTAATAAAACCCCATCATTTTCTAAGAACGCAGGGATCTAGCTAAGTGCAGATAATTAAATGGACAAGGAGCACCTCTTGGTCTCAAGGAGTTAAAATACATCATTCAGAGATGTGCTATTCTAGATACTGCTAAGAAAACTCCATCATGAGCTATTTCAGTTAATGGTTCCCTTGGTACACATTCCACTGCTTTACCTTGAAAGAATTTGGGTCCATCAGGATGTCTACTTCTGGATCTCCAGCACCATTAAATCAG
Source organism: Chloroceryle aenea (assembly GCA_013399075.1). Taxonomy (NCBI): domain Eukaryota; kingdom Metazoa; phylum Chordata; class Aves; order Coraciiformes; family Cerylidae; genus Chloroceryle; species Chloroceryle aenea. Next base: position 46,514 of record VWZY01000515.1, read on the forward strand.
TATTAATTTTCCCCAAAGACACTGTTATGATGATTCAGATCACCGGTATCCGCCTCTCCTTTGTGCCCTCAACTGCTACTGAGAAAACTGTGCTGTACAAGCTCACCTTCAGTGGACTAAATCCTCTTAGAGGCATCCTTCCTTCAAGAATCTTCCCTCCCTTTGAAGAGCTGAAATTGCTCCCCACCAGCCTGAGCAGAGCACAGCATGTGTTACCTCATCTCATATAGAAACACCACTTACACAAAATGTCCAACACAAGAAAACAGAAGCACAGATTTGTGTTTCCATCAGCACTGCTCTACTAGCCACCACCCTGTAGCCATCAATAAAGCAATCACTCCCTTGTTACTCTCCAGATTATAACTAAACACTGCTATTAAATGGCTATCATTTAACTTAATCAGTCTGCTACAAACCAAAAGAACGAAGAAATGATGAAAATAATTTCCAATCACTTTCTAATCTGGCAGTGAATAGCAAACCAATGCATCTTGTGGAGATTGACACCTGATGATCATTTACTTCCAGCCAATTACTATTTAATGAAGCACAAAATCACAATGATGAAAGACACACGGGTGATTGCAAAGTACATTTTCAGTAGCATATTACTGAATAATTAACATTAAGATAACTTACAGTACGATTCCAGCAGGCGGCCATAAAGGTAACTAGAACTTCCAATAGCACAACGTCTGCTTGTGACATAATAGTGATGGATTGGTTTTGCTCCAGCACCCAGTGCTTAACCAGCACTCCTCATCCACCAGTAACTCATAAACACGCTTCACTGGGAAATTTTGATTGTCAAGGGATGCACTGACATGTGTGCTGATATTATTTAGCATTTCACAGATATGAACTTAAAACCATACTAACATGCAAATTAACAGCTCAATGTCCTGTTGGAGATGTACATTTTGCATAATCATTAACCCAAATAAAAGAATACAGTGCTCACTTCAACCCTTTGCCAAATATTAATGGTGATTTCAATACTGTCTTCAATTTCTAGCTCTTCTAGGCGTTGCCAGAGATATATATCACTACAAAAAGAAACACAGTAGCTCCCATTAAGTCATAATTGTGGTCCTGCACAACTACCTTTTCATTCCAACAGCCAAACTTCTGACAACATCCACACACTAAGTTCTTAAAGCGAACCCAAAAAGTGAATAAAATCTCAGGTGTGATGTATTTAAAAAGCAAAGCTGCATTTCTTTAAGTCAATTGACAGTAAACAGACTTGTCTGTCTATCTGTCTTTGTCTAACTTTTTCCAGCTGGATAAACCCAATTGCTATTAAAGCTGACAAAAGACAATGATATTATTAATGAAAGCAGCTACATGATGTTAGACTTTTCATTACAGGCTCCTAGTGAGCTTCAATTAATTGCATGGCTGCTACGCCTAAAAAGGCTGCAGACAAGAAGAAGAGTTGGGGGGGCGGAGGGAAGTAGGTATTTTTAACTTTTTGCTTCAAGGTGTTCAATCCATCATTTTCCTCCTCAATTGTAAATAAAATATTGCTTCAGAAAACTGCTCTTTAGTTTAACCATATGTTTTCTTCTAGGCACAACTTGGATGAAATTACACATCTGTATTTGCCAACTATTTAGACAGCTTCCGATACAACAAAGGTTTATATCCTGTCTTCAGTGACATTGTATTTAACAGATTTAGTTTTATCCAAAGCACTTCTGAAGAGAATACAGTAATAACAATGCTGCCACAACGACTGCATGCTTAGCTAACCTTCCTCCTGTCTTGGTGTTTCCGGGATGCTCTCCCTGATCCTCCAAAGGCACTCCCTCCACAGAAACCTTCAGCTTAGCAGCCAGCAGAACCAGCCTGTGCAACTTAGGTAAAATACCTCCTAGTACTCTCCAGGAATCTACTCCCTCCTGGTGGCTTTCTGACCACTTCCACTTCATCAGAAACTACAGATACCCCGTTAGCAGTAGAGATGCAAATGAGAGCTGTGCTTGACTGAGCTGTTCATAAATTATAAATAATTCACATCTTAAGTCCTCTCTGTCACCCAGGAAGACACTATGGATATCTCCCTAAGAACACTTTCCATGCACTGAGCTTTGTGCTTTGTATAAGCATCTACATCAGCAATTAATCCAAACATATAAATGGAATTAATCACAGAATCTTTTTGGTTGCAAGAGAACTTTAAGATCACCAAGTCAAACCATTAACACCTCATTTAGACACTCTTCATTACCGAACACATCCAGACTCAGGTACCACTTCAAAACGGCTGGCCCATCTTTGAGACATATCAACAGGTACCTCAGAGAAACCACGGATCTGCTCCACACAAGGACTGATACTGCTTTTTAAGCAGTTCCTGACATCTATTATCTTGCTCTTTCAGCATAAATTAAGTCTAAAGAAACCTTGGGTCATGGACTCTATCCTCTGCCACAACTGCTTCAGTTACATTATCCCCTCCTACAAACATTAAATCTGCTTGTCTCTCAATTAAAGCAAAACAGTGAAGCTTAGGGAGATTCTAAGAGCACTATTCCTTCCTTCACTTAACAGGTTTTTCTGACTCAGAAAACTTCAGTTGACTGTTTCCTTTTCTGCTAGTATGATCTCATACCTTAAGGTCTTGCAACCACCTCAGACCATTTTCTATTTTGTACTACTAGAGTGTTACACTGGTATTGCCTTGTAAGTGTTTCAGGCCCTGAAGAATTTACTGATAGAGACAAAGCTTCTGTCCCAAACAACTTCTATGAGCAACTCATTAACTCTCACTTTCTTTCTCTGTATCTATTAATATTCATCCCACTAGGAGAAGGCCTTCTAACCTTTGTACCAGTTTTCATTATGGCCTTGCTGACAAGAGGGTATTGCAAGCATCTTCAAATGTAAAATTCTATTCTTGACTGTCTTGGATTTGCTACTAAACTCATTTTCTGTTCTCTCCATCCTTCACCTTTATCCATCCTCTCTATTTTTTATGAACAGGTAAGAAGCAGTAGTTCAGAGTTCTCTACAATTCTTTTCACAACATTTATATATTAATAGATAAGTAACAATTATTTATATAATTATCTATATAATTGTTTTAATTACAATGCCTTGGGTAGTACAGAGCAAGTAGATTTAGCTAATCTTGCAAAAAACAACAATCAGTTAAATGTTTCAGTGGCTAATACTCAAACTGGCAGAACTGTCTCCACTAGCACTCAGCAGCTGGTTGATCCCGCATTAAGGGAAAGAGATTTCGGCCTGAAGCCTTCAAAAGTTCTTTAAAAATATTCCAAGAATGCCTCAAAATACTTAATGGTTAAAAGGTCTGTTTAATTTGAGGAAGAGGAGGCCGAGGGGAGACCTCATCGCTCTCTCCAATTACCTGAAAGGACCGTGTAGAGAGGTTGGTGCTGGTCTCTTCTCTCGGGTAATTAGTGATAGAACCAGAGGGAATGGCCTCAAGCTGAAACAACGTACATTTAGACTGGACACTAGGAAAAAGTTCTTCACGGAAAGAGTGGTGGGATATTGGAATAGGCTGCCCAGGGAGGTGGTTGAGTCGCCATCCCTGGATGAGTTTAAGAATCACTTAGATGTAGTGTTGGGGGATATGGTCTAGGGGTGAAGTTGTACAGTAGGGTGAAAGGTTGGACATGATGAACCCATGGGTCTCTTCCAACGTAGATGATTCTATGAAAACACATTTTGCAATCAGGAAGTGTAAATTTTGTAGTCTACTTCATACCAGAGTATTCCAACAAGGTGCAGAACCAGGGTCAGTGCCAGGCATCAGAATTTTATTTTTGTATTCAATAAGCAATAGAATATAAGACTCCCAATAATCTGTAGGCATTACAGTTCCCAGTCTCCTCAACGGAATCGACTTTGATAGGTCTGAGCTCTAAGTCCTTCTATACACATTTTGGAAAGAAGGAGCCCAAGCAACCTAATCAAACTTTAAAGCTGCATCTTCCAGAACGGGTTGGGCCAGACAACTTCTTACAGTCCTTTCTAGCCTAAATTATTCTGCAGTTCACTAACATTATTCTGGCCACAACAGAGGATCTTTTGAGAGCAATAACCGTGCCTGCTACATAAACTGGATGAAATAGAATATTATAAACATTGTTATTCTCTTACACAGGTAAGCATTATTAATTTTAATGCATGCACATCTGCTCTATTATTTCTCTGTTTTCTTAAAAGAAGCTATCTACTTAATGGACTAAAAACAACATTAATACTTAATGGACTCAAAACAACATTAAAAGCACACTGAAATAAAATTTCATTCTAGTGATCAAAAAATCTTATTTTCTTCTGTGACTGGGTGACCAGTCTGGTGGATGAGGAGAAGGCTGTGGATGTGATCTACTGAGGCTTCAGCAAAGCATTCAACACAGTCTCCCACAGCATCCTCCTGGAAAAGCTGGCAGCCCATGGCTTGGACAGGTGCACCCTTTGCTGGGT
>VWZY01000515.1:51186-71814 GCA_013399075.1 Chloroceryle aenea
TGATCTCAGAGGTCTTTTCTAGCCTCAATAATTTCATGATTCTGTGAAAAAACACAAAACCCTTCCAAGCCACAATCTGCAGTTTTTACATCTTAATACTCAGAGACAAATTCAGTGATGAACTTGCCTCTCTTCTGAGAGAAGCTGTAAAACATGCAATGCTTAAATACTATAGCACATACATCCCTGAAATTTTGTTAGTTTTAGGAAACACAATGTTATATATTTCTATGAGGAATTGCTAGACACTAAATAAGGGAAATGTATTATCTCCTTACACACCCGGGAGCATTTCCAAAAAGCCTCCAAAAAAGAAACATCCTGCACTGGAACTACACACATACATAATGCACATACACAAACTTCTGTTTGTTCCCACATTCACATCTTTACCAGCCCCCTCAAAATTCAGATTTAAAAATTCCAATTCAATGGGTTGTACCCACTCAAATGGGAGTTGGTAAGGCTCTCGTACACATACTGTTCAACCATGTAACTTATACTAATACCCCTTGCAGAACACAAACCCTTTTGATAACAAGGGTTGTGACAAGTGTTCTGTGTGTTTAACTGTTCTCATGGAAAATGGGAAAAAATGGAAAGCATTCCCACAATGTCATCTTCTTGCACTTCTGAATTTTATTATCTGAAGTCTTTGTGAATGTTGGATGGGGACAGCACATCTCTGCAAAAATAACATTAAAAGCTTTCAAACTGTCCAAATAGCACAGTTAATAAATGTTAGCACAGGTCCACGTTTTGAGAGGTTACATTCAATTTCCTGTTAAACAAGCATTATATTACTATGAGGAAGCCATCCTTTTGATAATAAGTAGTGAAAGACATATAAATGGTCTATTAAAGGATAAAAAGAAGAAATGAAATAACTGAAGGTCTTTTAAATCACTTGTGTGCCATTTTGATGCATTCAGCATAGTACTTACTTTAAACTCTATTTCATAAAGTACACGAAGTTCACAATTTAAAACAAATTTCCTAGGAGACTGATTTGTTCATTTGCTTCTGACCCATTTCATGATTAAAAGCAGCAAAGTTGTGGAATCATAAAAGGATGCATTATCTGAAACTTGCTACCTTTGCATATCCTTTACATTAAAGGACTTCATTAGTGATATTTCTATTCACAATCGCAAATGTACTTTGCTTAATAGTTTTAATGATTGTGGGGACAAATTAATAGATTTTGAAAGTCAGCAATTAATAAAAATACTAAGTGATCCCTAAGGTCTATAACATGACTGAACACAGATTTACTAAAAAAAAAAACCACTCATTAAGAAATATATCACATAGGTGATTTGATAATATGCTTAACTATTGCACATGTATACAGGAAAAAGTTTGCCAAAAATCAGTCTTTTAATCTTGCTTTGTAGAGTTTCATTTTCAGAACAGACAGCAATAAGCATCTTTCCTGACAATACGGCACTTCAGCTGATGATTAGTGGAAATCAAACTTATGCAAGAATACCTAAAAGCTAATTTATTGAGTTGTAAAAGAACATTTTCCTTAGCTCAGACTGTGATTTCATTATTTCAGCTTTAATAAAATTGGAATATCCCTGTTTTCAAGGGTGGCCATACTACTCTCTAGCAGTAAAACTTCTGTCTGCAGTTTACTCTCCATAAAACTTTGAAACTGACTTTCTCAAGGAAATGCATATACTTCATCATTTGATTCAGTTACTGAAGTAGTTACTAGAAAGAGACCCTGAAAAGGTGCTGACACTCCTTTGAGCCCATTCAGATATCATCCTAAGGGGAATGTAGAGAATCAGCCTTTAAGCTTACTTCACTTGTTTTAGCCTTGAAATGTATTCATATCAAGTATAGCTCCACACAGGCATCACATCATTGAATTTTGATACTCCATTCCTGAGAAAATGCTCACAAAAATGAGAAAACTCTCACAAAAATAAGAAACAGAATATCCATAAATATCTATTGGGAGAGACATGCAAAAACAGCCCCAGGAACTATGGGGGGGTTTGGAACTTCAGCCTTTGAACCAGCAATGAATTATGATTATTCAATTCCTCAACAGTAGTGGGGGTTTTTTATTACCCTCAAACTTGCTTAAGTACTACGAGTATGTCACTACCATTCTTCCATTTCTAAAAGGTTTTCTTTCTTTTCCTTTGGGGCCCAAAATACAACTTGTAAAAAGAGCAACTTTATTTTACAACGCATACTTTTATGCACTCAGATGTTTCTATACAGCTTAGATTACTTCATCTGACTTTACAGAAAATGTGGATTTCTAAAGGAATACTGAAGTCCAAGGTTATAAAACAAGTGAAAATATTAAATCCCAAAGAGTAAGTTAAATTGATTCTCAGACTAACCGATTCAAGACTAATAGCAAATCACTGCCAATGATGGAAACAGAATTCCAACTCCAACCTGCACTTGCTCTCTTAAGGCTAAACCACGAAGCATGCGTGTTTGCTGTCCTTTTGTTGTCTACCTTTCACTACAGTATCATAATAGGATGCTGACAAAATAGCTGACTTGTTGCTAATAACTAGAGGCTACTAACAGCTACACATTAGTTATGTAAAAGTAAATCTCTCTCATTATCATTTTTGCATATTTGAAACTCTGAAAGTGTTCATTTAATGGAAATATCTTCTGCCATAGTAGAAAAATTTATAAGGGGGCAACTGATACAAGCCAAATGCACCACCCCAGCATCCATTTTAATGATAAGATTATTTCAGGGCTGCATAAATTTTTACACCTTTACATATGTATAAAATCTTGAGCCTCTGCATGTACCACATTCCCGTTATTTTGATGAAAATATCACGGACATGGATTTAAATAAAATTTAAACAAAAAAAATACCCATGAAAGCAAAGACTGATTATCTTCTCAGTATTAACTGCAGTGACATTTTTCAGCTCATTAATCCACAATCTGCCAAATGAAACCTGTAAATCATGGTCACTGTGAACACCTGTTATACAACTACAGCCTTTCTCAGCTTTTATATCTCCTTTTATTCACAGCTCAGACACTTGTGCAAGGGTTAATAGGTAATAATTTCATTTTACAATTTAAGAGGAAGTAAAAGGAGCAAATATTTTAGAAGTTGCTCAGCTCTAACAATACCAAACTGTACATGGCCTGAAACTACCAAGCTTCTACAGTGAAATATTTGATACTGACAACTGTGTAACAGCAACAGCATGATAAAAACTCTTGCTTCATCACATGACAGCAAATGCAAAAGTTCCCCTAAGATATGGCCAAAAAAAACTATCTAGTAAGTACCAAATGATTTCCGCCCTGACTTGCTTTCCCCTTCCCAGCATTACATCTCCTGCTACCCTTGGACTCCAGATTTTGAAAGAGAAAAAACAGAGTCTTGGAACTTGGGTTATGAACAAGAAAATATGTCAGGACTTAGAGTTGATCAATAAATAATTTGGATTTTGAAGCCAACCCGTGAGCAGGCACTGCATCTCCAACCCCAATACCAGTGCAGACTTGGCTGTGCCATGTATGTTGGCTATAGCACTATACTTTATAGCAGGTGAAATCATGGCCTTTGCCATGTTTATGAGATGGAATGGCAATGAAATAAATTTTTAAAAATAATAATAATAAAGAGAGCAACAACTTGGCCCAATTGAATAAATCACAAAAAGGTAACCGAAAATATGGTGATACCATTTCAGTTCCTATGTGGTCATCCCTCCCAGAAAAGATGAGCTACAGAGAAGACAGACTAGATAGAAGTCAGATTTAAAGCAGGACAGAATTACAATTTTTCAACCATAACAGTTTGAATGGCAATCTGTTGCCAACATCACATAGTAACATACTTAGCTTTGAAATGAGATTTGCCCTATTAGAAACTTAGCTCCCTGGCTCCATTTTTAAGGTCAGAAAACAATGGTGATGGAGAAACAGAAAAAGAAGATGCTGCTGTACTACTATAGAGGAAAAAGAAGAATCTTTGAGCCCAGTTTCTAAAGAGAAACCCTCCGCTAGCCTCTCATTTTATTCTATGGGAAAGCAACAAAATCTCCACAGAGAATAACCACCAACTAACATTATTTTTAACAGTAAAGTTTTACAACACAATTTACATAAACCATCTGTTGTAGCTGCAGGAGTAGATCTGTGCAATGATGACGGACTTAAATGCACTGCTGTTGTTACAGCAATTGTAACTCTAGCAAAAAGCCACCTCAGCCCTCAGAGTTTTGTTCCTTCCAGGGCAGAAAGAGCAAGAGCAGCCATAGACCCCTGCTGCTGTCTGTCTCCACACACCCTTGCTGCTCCCCACAGCTGTGTCCATGACCAGAGGCAGCACCCCAAGGGTTTCACTGGCACCCAGGCATCACTCAGGGCTGTCTCACCCTCAGTCCACTTGGGTTTGCATCTCAGAGGAGATGGAGATGCTTCTTTGAACCATTGCCCATTCCTCCAGAAATGCTCTCATTTCTGGATTTTGGCTACAGTTGCCATTCACAGGTCAAACTTTTCCAAGATACACAGTGACTTTGTCCAACTATAACATGTACCACTGCCATGATGGCATCGTCACGCTACACACTCCAGAAGACCACCCAGTTCTGTCACACACATCACCATTCAGAGGCTGTACAAAAATAATTAACGATTCTAACTGATTTTCTGTCAATAGAGAACAGCCTGGGTGTTCTGTACTAAGTTAAGGTCATTATCCTTTTGTCAAAAATGACTCTGAAGAGTGGTAATTTGCTCATAATTATCACACACAGTTATGAAATTCAATTTAGTGTACTCCCATGCTCAACACAGGGTTGAACACTCATCATAGAGGTTTTTGTGTTTTTTTTTCCCCCCCTGTTAAACAAAGAGTTCTCTAATCAAACAAGCCTTTACTCAAAACCAGTTGTATCAGGTCACACTGTCACCCTCACCACAGTAGAATTAGACAATGAATTACACACTATTTCAAACAGGCCTATTTCACTGAACTGACTGACAATTCTGGCTGAAATCCTGCCAGGTGCTGAAAACACCGATTCTATCAGCTTACCTTTCTTCCTACAAGAAGTCAGTGCTGACCTCAATCACACTATTTTATGTACAAAATACATACCTATCCCCTACAGCCATTAACAGCAGCACCATTCTGAACAAACTAATAGGCTTGGATAGCCCAGTCCCAGGGCTTTGCAGCAGCCGTTAGTTGTTATGCAGCATTTGTCACTGGCAATCTCTGCTGCATTTTTACCAGGAAGAAATTGTCCTCAAACTGCTCCAGTGTTGCTGCAACAGCAACACTACCAGACTGTAGTTCAATTAAGTGGAGTATGAAGAGCAACATGTAGTGGATCTAGGTCTAGTATGTGAGAGCTGACTTCCACCTAAGCACAGCCCTAATTTTCTCACAACTGTGCTAGTGTGATATAAACACATTAAGAAACAGTTACCTGCAACAGCTCTTAAAAATAAACATTCCCTTCAGTAAAACTAAAGGGCACACAAAATCTATCACTGCCTCATTCACGTAATAAGGCAAAGATCTAAGATCGGCGCTTCTGAAAACCAGGTCTCCTACTAAAACACCAACAGCCCAAAGACAAGATATCAGATTGATGAATCTTGCACCTAATTCTTGCAATATTTGAACCATCTTGCCACTAATGACAAAACGACTACTACAACAGTGTACTTCCAAACTACACAACGCTACTTTAGGACTCAGAGAGTGACCCTACAAGTCTACACAGAAAGCTTCTGGACAGTATTTTAACTTATAAACATGAAAGAAACAAAATACTTAAGACTTTAAACATTTCAGCAATGCATTTTACATTGACTATTGAATAATGAATGAACTCCATAAAAAAAAAAAACCAAACAAAACTATCTTGACAGAAAGCTTCTACTATCTTTGGCTTTCACAGCGGGTCAGGAAGCTACACTCCTCAAGCTATGTTCTTTGCTCTGGAAAATCAAATTTCATTCTGAGAACAGAAACAGCTTAAGGATGTTCTGTTAACCAGTCATCTCCCAGCTTATTACCCTACAGCATACACCTGATTTTTCCCCTTTATCCTCCAGAGATGCTGAAACACTTCAGATCCAGAACTGGATCTGGAGTAAGAGCAGTGCATTTTGTAGAACTATTGTCAATTAATACACAATTTCTAAGGAATGTTCATGTTCTCTTTCTTCTTTAAAAGGTTTCTTTTCGGCCAGAACATTTAATCTCTGGCACTTCAGTGTCATTGTACATGTGTGTTAAATAGTACACTTAGTATATCCACTGTTAAGCAATTACACTTTCCAGAGTTTCGATTGTTCAGAACCAGAAATTTCATCTTTTACGTGGCCTTAGCAGATGTGGCGTGGTCATTATTCCTGTAAGCCTTTGAATGCAAAGCACACAGACTCATTTTCATCATTCATCTTTTGCAGCAGCTGAAGACACAGCCTGCTCTTTTAATCCTACAAAAGGTCTTTTTAATGGCTTTTATATACAAAGTCCACGCCATCAAACATAGAACACTTGATTCATGGAAGAAATGGGGTTACAGGACCCACAAAACACTCTTCCTGTCACACGTAGGGTTGTTGCCTGTTGCTCTGCTTCTCAGTGTCCATGACAGGCAAGCCCAGTAGTGGTGAAAATTCTGGAAGATCATTCATGCCATGTGTCTCTTCCTGCACCCTCAGGATTAGTGTATAAATTTTTCTTCCCTGGCTCATTGCTACCAGAAGCCTGTTAAATGGCTAACAGCTTGAAGAATGAGTTAGCTTTGCCTTATTTTTCTTTCCCCCTTTTTTATTTTTGTTCAAAACAAAATCAAGCAGTTCAAATTCCCTAAAGGCAGATGAAAATAATTACATTTAGCAGCTGAAAAAAAACGCACCAAGATAATTAAACTCAATTTTATTAAACAAAATAGTAGTGGCACAGCTTCTACATTTCTTTCTCTTCTAGCACAATGACACTCACAAAAACTATCAATATGTCTCTCTAAGTTTCAGTACATATCATTCCCACAGATATTACTTAATGCGTAAAAAGTGTTACCGAATGCACAGATATGAAAAGGAAACCACACCACATTCACATTTTTTATGTAGTACAGGAAACAGAAATACCTGATTTAAAAAAAAAATAACCCTGAGTGGACCAATCTGGCATGTTCTGCCAAAACCTGAAAAGCCAACATGACATGCTTTTCCATCAAACTACATCAATAGAATCATACACAGGTACAGGCCAGAGAGCTGTTAAAGTTCTTCATCACAGGTCACCCTTATTTGCTGAATTCTAGTAAATTGTTTCTCTTCTTTTACTTCAAAGTTCTACATCAAAAAGAAAGCTTGTAAAAACTCTGGTATTGGAAAAAATCAAGATACGATTACTGAAGTACCTCAGTAAGAATATGGTACATGCAAAAACAAAAGCATTTTCAGGATCAAAGGCATTTACAAACCGTTGCTCCCTACAAATAGCCATTTCATCACTGACTCAAAACTGCCTCTAGGCCCTTGAAGCTTCTCTGACATTAATAAAACGCTCTGAACCATGCAGATCCATCAATAAATGTGGGATCATGTGTGCACTTTACATGATCATTCTAATCTCATTTTGATGGCTTGGATCTGTCACCTCACCGAAGTTAGTAAAAATAATCACAGTTAGTGGGTATCCCATAGTGAAATACTCTTGTCCAAACTAAGATTTTTCCCCAAGTACAGGTCTGGCATTAAAGCATAACTTTGCTGTCCGCGTTCCAACTACAGGTAGTAACTAACTGAAAGGAAGGCCACGCTGCCAAGCAGTGGGAGATCTTCTAATCAAGCTCCATTCCCCAATAGTAAGGGAACAGGAGACCACACCTGAGCAATAAGAAAAGTATTGAGAGTTAAGTCAGAATTGAGACTTTATTTTAATGCAATTACTTGTTAATTTAATATCCTCGAATCATTATTGCTCTGGGGCTTTTGCCTGTAACTCCATTAATTCCTCTCATTTTATTCCGCTTGTAGTGTACTGAACTATGCTATGCTAATGGAGAAGTTGCAATTATTTATTTTGTGCATTTCCTGCTGACTGAGGTTATTGCACCATGCAAGAAATGTGTGTTAGAGTAAAATACTGATAACAGCATAACATAAAGTGAGAAGAGACTGCAGTTCCATCATTTGTCATTGACTTTTTTGCCTTTTGGGTAAGCAGCAAGGCATTAAGCTGTTAAGTGAAAGCATGGCATTACTGAAAGCCTATCTCCCATTTTCAACAAGAATTAGATGATTTTTTTCCATTAGTGGAATATTCCAAATTCCGTTTAATTTACTTAACTATGAACTGCATAGTCAAGCTCTTACTGTTTAATCCAGCAGCAGCTGCTTAAAATGCTTACTATAAACATGTTCAAAAACTTCAATGCAGAGCGGTTTAGAAGATAACTGAAAAATTAAGTGACTTTTCTGCAGAAACCTAAATTACATTGCATTATTTTGTACCAAGTTATTTAAGGATCAGTAATATAAAGAATAATTAATGAAGGAAAAGAATACACTGGCAAGTTTTACAGGACTTTTATCCAAGTTCTGTAAAGGCAAGACCTTTCAATGAAAACTGATTCAAAAGAGTTAAAAGTGAAATGAATTTTCACCTCTCCACTTAACTAGCATGTGACAATTCATCCCACTATGGGACATCTTATTCAAGCCAAATGAAGCTAACTGTGATGCAGTCATGGGACTGGATTGCTTTCCGAGAAGTCAGAGGGTCACCAACATACCAGTTTTCTGGCAATCGACTCCAAACTGTCATTGAACTGACTTGTACAGGGCTAAGACAGACTGCTAGGTTTAAATTCAGTGGACTTGATGAAGCATCCATGCACCAACATAACCTTGTAACCTCGCAAAACACAAAAAGCCTCTAACCTATAGAGGGTAAAAAAACCCCAAACAAACAAAAACCCCAAAACAAAACAAAGAAAACAAAAACAAATAACCACACACACCACAAAACACAATCAAAACCACCAACACACCTTTATTTTTCTAAAATACAATATGAATTAATAAGTAAGAAGTGTTCACTCATGCTTCAGGTAAAGAAGAAACACATAGAGCTCTTAAAGGAGTCAACAGAACAATAAAAGCAAAAGCCAAAAGATTTGTCACCAAAACATGAAAGACTCCTAAACTGGAAAAACGGAGATTTGGATTTCAGAGTGAAAGTCAAGTGAATTGCTGGTAGAAATGCTGTCTGTTCCACAATCATAAAGTCAGAATTAAAATAATCTGTGTTTAAAAGCCAACAGGGAAAGAAGGCAGCATTGCTCTGGTTTTGAACTGCTCTCCACAGCAACTTTCTTTTAGTGGTTGTGGGGTTTTTTTATTATTTTTATTTTTTTACAGTGAAGGAAAGGATTCTTACATATTTGGTCACATATTCAGTCACACAAAGTAAGATTTTCTGCTGTTTAAAGAGTTTATAGATTTTAAGTAGTAACATCTCCCTCCTACTGATCTAGGACTGCACATTCCCCATGTGTGCTACTGAATGACAGAACAAACTACTCTGCTTCTTAAAGCCACTGTCACCATTTCAAAAGCAACAGGCATCTTTCATTCACAAGAGCAAGTCTCCAGATATGGGACTTTGAAGGACTTCCATTTTAATGAAATTAAATTAAGCAGAACTTTCACAATAATAAGCATTATAATACCCTTACCAAGCATTCTTCCTCTCCAAACAAACAACCCTATTAGACAGGCAAGATACCCCTTACAGAAAACATGCATAAATCTTTGGAGAGCAAAACCTAGTCTATACAGCCTAAACTGTAGTCTTCATGGATATTTTGTCACCTGAATTTTGTAAGCTTTCCCATTTTCTCAGGATGAAAATCTGAAATTCCTCAACTCGTATACCTTTTGTGCCATTTAATTCCCAGAACTTACTAAATGCCTTGAACATCCCATTTTTATAACGAAAGACCTTTCATTTACCATCCAATCCCGTTCCACTAACACTATTCTATTGCTTTCAAATGCAGTAAGGGGTATAAAACACTCTGCGGGGCTTATAACAGCCCACAATGAGAACTGTATTAAAGCTGGTGCCTCTTGACCGAGAAAAAAAGTACTCCCCGATTGTACCTTTTGCTCAGGGTAGGAACTGTCAGTCAGCTCAGCAAAAGAGCAAATCACTCAGGAAGCAGCAGATATTTAGGACTTCCAAGAGGTTTTGAAACATGAGAATTCCATGGCAAATTAACATTTGAAATCGAGAACCATTATTTTTTGCAAATGCTTCACTTGACTGAACAGTTCTGCTGATGGTACAGGTGGGTCAGAAAATCAAAGTCAACACAAACATTAAATTCCAAATTTGGTGATAAAAGTTAAATCAGACTTCTAAATTGAAAGAGTATGAAAGTCACTGACATCAGCTGGGAAAAGAGCCTCAGATGACTTCATTTCTGCAAATGTAGCACAGCTCTACAAAGGGCTATCTTTTATCTAGAAAAGACAGCTTTCAAACTGATAAGCATCTATTAACGTGTGCTCCAAAGTACAGGAAAGAATAAAATAAAGGGGGTGGGGGAGCAAAGAGCAGCTCCCAGTGCAAAATGAATGCTAAGGTGTTCAAAAAATCCAACAAACCCGAGTCTGTTCTTAATGAGGTGCTTATACCCATTAGAACCGCACGTACCAATGCCCCTTGTTCTTCTCAGCAGAACAGCACGATGGAAGAGAGAGGAAAGCAAATAGCCATAAAGGAAGGACATGTAAAGGAAACACTATTCACTTTTCTTGAGTTTTCTGGTTAACTGTAGCTTCCTCAAAACAGGGCAAAAGAGAGGCCACAGAAAGAGTCACAAAGGCATTTTGCACAACACAAAAATCATCAGCAGGTAAAAGGGCAAGAAAGAAGAGGGATTAGTGCCTTCAAACTTCATTAGATTAGAAAAAAGTGAAGTGTTTGATGTAAATAATAGACAAGGCAGAAGACAAAGGAATTTGTATATAAGACTTTGACAAGAAACAGCAGAAATAAACAAACTTTGAAAGATTTTGCAAGACAAGCCTCTAAGTAGTGTTCTGGTATTCTCTGTACATCAGAAAGCTCTGACTTTACACTAAATTACGCTGCTTTTCCTAAAGACAACAGCAGTGACTGATTGGAAGCAATGAGAGCACAGATCAAGCCTTGATTACAGTAATGTGGACGAATTTAAAGATTACATCCACAATTTGCAGAGTAATAGTAAATTAAAGATTGAAAGACTGCTTAGTTTATGACCAGTAAGGAATACTAATTTGTGCTGTGGTTCAAAGCAGCAATCTTCCTGCACAGATGCTGATTCGATGAAGAGCTCAAACAAGTCTAAAGCACTTAATTTCCTCAAAGACAAAACAAAATCCAAAGCCAACAGTCTTCCCAAGTTAGCATAGGCCCAGTTTCTTGCTCAAGCTGCTTCCAGTACCACTCAGGCTGTCAGCTTGCTCAAGACTTGTGCAGAATCCCAGATGGGGGGAGGAAAACCCTCCAAGTGATGTATGGAATGCTCCTCTTCTTGGCTGAGTTGTTCCCTCTCAGGCTTTATTTTGAAACCTCTCCCTTCCACTTAACAATTTCTAGATCTTAGTGTTATCTGAAATTTCTTTAACTTATATATTTTGTATAGATAAGGGGAAAAAAAAAATTTAGTATAAATGGGCAGTTTATCTTTGCCATGCCTCTTGTGAATTTCTGTCCTTCCCCCATCAACAGATAATGTTTAATCTAGTAAACTTTAGCACAATTTAAAATAGCACCAGTCTCAAAAGTGTTGCAGATCTCCAGCATTTGGAATGTTATTCTTCAGGGAAGCCATTAATCTTCACAAAAAGGTCTCCAAGGGCTGTATTAATTAACAGATCCAAGTAATCTACAAAAGCTGAAATACTGCCAAACTACTCTGCACATACTCCCAGCTCATTAAAAATACCAAAATCCTCAGTTTAACATTAAGTAATTCCCAAAGGACTTTCAAAAAAGCTTACAGAGCTATGATATTTAAAAATTGTTTTAAATGCTGGGGAAATTTACTCTGATTTATTATCACAATGGCACATAATAAGCCTTCCAAAGCTGTGGTTCTAACCAAAGTTAGAACTGCTACTTGTGTGATAAAGTGCTTCATTGGTATGTCCTTTCTGTATGGATTTTGCACTCCCACTTCTCCCAGCTTTTTACAGAGCATTTTGTTCAATCTCTCTCAAAGAAAGGGATGGGCAACGAAATAGCAAAAATGTAGCAGAAAAGTTGTTTCTCCCAAACTGGAACTTTAGGGGCTACCAGAGCCACCCCTTGCACTCTAACAAAGATTTCCTTTCAGGATTTGCAATACTGAGGAAGTCACAGCATATGCATTATTAAACAGTTAGTTATCTGGAAAATGACAAGACAGAAAGAAATTAAAGTCCTTTTCTGTTGTTGATCCTTCTCTCAGCACCACCTTTCATAACCAATGGCCACCATTGTTTACCTATGCCAAATTTCACAAAATCGTGCTGGAAAAGGTCTCAGATATCTTACTGGAGATGATCATCTTCTTCTGGCTGGATTTTTATTCATCACCAAAATAAAGGTATATAGCAGGTAGTTCTACTTTCCAGAGTAAAAAAAAAAAAAAGAATAAAATAAATGCAACTTCATCTCATCAATCCAATCACAAAAAGCATTCTTAAATTACTACAGAAACTGCTTCATCTCACACCACAATTGATATGAAGTCCAAAAAGTATCAAGAGCTCAAGACACTATACTAAAATATGACAGGAACCAATCCTAAAGAGATAAGGAAGGTAATAAGACCAAGTAAGGTAACATTTAAATATAAGAACAGGTTGAGAAGGATGTCTATGAATTAGAAGTTATTTTAAAATACTTAGCACCTACTGTTTAAGTCAGGTGATTCCTAAGTATTCTTATCAAAATGCATTCAGAAAATTTCAGTGACTATCCAAATTACACAATCACAGTCCCAACGTTATTCTCTTCAAACTGCCATATTTTCTTTTGTCTTCTCCTTCCTCCTTTCTCCCCCCACACCCTTGAACATGACTGTGAACAACCCAGTTTCACCTGCACCCAAAGTTCCAAACTGCAAGGTCACAGGACTCTAAGCTCATTTCAAAATTTAGGCATTAATTTAACAAAGATAAAACAGTTTCTTTTTTTTTCAGAAGAAAAAAAAAAAACAAAACCAGCAAAACCCAAAACAAAACACACCAGCCACAACACCATAAACAAGCCCACAACCTAAAAAGCGCAGCAGACTTCAAACCCTCGTTTATCCCCATCATATCCTACTTTCAAGTTTTCTACTTCTTGGACTCTGTCTTGACTTTACTCTCTTAAGAGAAACTATTACAGTACCTCTTTGCCCACATTTGAATAAAAGGTCTTCAGGTTGGTCCTTTCTCCAAATGCACACTTAAACTCATAGAATAGAATTATAAATAATCACAATAGTGCAGACATAGTCACAGGTATTTCACACAAAGGGAATGTTCAAGTACTTGACTGTTAGGTAATTTTAAAGTGCACAGAATATCACAGATGTCACACTGCACATATATAGCACTAGAAGATAGAGAAGACTTTAAATACCTGAAACATACAGGGTTCTGCTGCAGTGTTTTGCTTTATACTATCACAATTATAAACTTTGCAATCCCACGTTATTATATAGAGTGTAAGTTAACATCAGTCCCCAAAAACTACCAAATTAAGCATCAATCCTTCATTTTCTGAGGCACACCAAGCTCCATGCATGTTTACCTGCTTGCCAGTACAGAAGGATAGAGCATTCACACAGTATTTTTTTTTCTGTTTTTTTCCCCTATTATTCATAAACCCAGAAAGTTATTTTTAGACAGCAAACTCTTACTGATCTCAGTGGCCATCAATCTTTCTTCACTTACTGTTGTCTTGTTTGTCCTTTCCCTGCCACCATCTATCTTCTGAGAGGTAACTGATCCATTTAAACACTGTTCAAAGCACAGGAAGAGTTTCCTTGCCTCCCTAAACTCCCCCTGAAGCCGACAGGTAAAATCCTGTGCTTGGGAGCAATTAAATAATGCTACATAAAGTAGTTTTGAAAAGCTACATGGAATTGCATCAAAAATATTTCTGATGGGGTAAACCAGTTGCTACTCTTTTTTTGGCTGAAGGTACCTCTCTTTTGAAAGCAGCTGTATAAATACACACATACTTTACTACGACATTTTTATAAGGAAGGTAGATTAAAATAACAGTACTTGGGAAAGCACTACAGTATTTGGCAGCCACTGATTCCTGTAAAATTTTACCAACCACCTCACAGATGTTGAAAAATTTGATTTATAGCTGTTTAGACAGCAGAATTAGAAGGTTCAGTTTCCCACTACTTTCAAATCCAGAACTCTGAAACACATGGAAAAAAAATACCAAAGAGAAGCACAGGGACTTTATTGATCTTAAATATAAAAAGCCAAATTCATTCTGAGAAACTCAGAAATGAAATAGCACAACTATGCTACAAAGGAGACCCATAAATGAATCTAAATGAGTTGGTTTGATGTTCCTACACCGGGGCTACCACCCCGCTACACCACAGCAGCAGAAGACACTCACCTCAGACCCCTGGAGTTCTTCAGAACCTACAGAGCCCACTCCTATTGCCTCGCGTGGCCTTAAGGCATGGTTTGCTCACCAAGCAATTGGTGTCAGAGTAAAAATATCAGGTAAAAGAATGTTTTGCTGAGGTAAAGAACTAATACAGCAAGCCACAAAACATACAAGCACTTAATAAGGTGCCTCAAAACAGCAATGTAATGACATGAAGACTTAGCAATAACACGAGCACAAAACCATAAAAAAGCTATGTGCAAACCCTGACCCCAGGACCACAACACCAAGAAAAAAATACCGGCAGCAAAAAATCCATTACTACTCAGAAGTTGGCTTTAGAAAATACCTGCTGCAGGAACCAGTTATCAAGTAAAAATTAAACTATTCTTACCCAGTTATCCACGCTTACGTGCAATAAGCCACCCTTTGGATTGATGGAGCTTTTTTACTCTGTTTTTGAGAAGGTCAGCCCCAAGACACGGTTTCTCACCCGGCCTCCGCTGCTCCGCCGGCTGTCTAGGCCCAGGGCTGCCCCGACAGGCCCAGGCAGAGCGGGCGGGGGCGGCTGGGTAATTAGTTAATTAACCTGCCAGCAAAGGAGCAGAATGCTTGAGGGAAGTCAAGTTAGGAAACATACATACCTCATCCAGCCCACGTCTCTTGCAAACTCATTCTGGAATAAAGGGGGTAAATTTGGCAGGATTCTTGGCCAGGGCAGAAAAAAACATCCCACAAAAATCCACAATGTTAAATTCTAGATAATAAATTGGTGAGATGATTGTTTCTGTTGTTCCCAATGTTCTGCCCTTTCAAAGATTATTTTACAAGAACATGGTTTAAAATACTAGCTAGGAAGCCATGCAAGCTATTTTCCTTAATAGCAAAACACAAACTATTTTCAATACAGGAAATTATGACTTAAAATAACCTCTTAATTAAGACTTAAAATAACTGCTGTTTCTGAATTAATTCTTAAATCAAAATATAAAACTAAAACAGGCTAAAAAAGCCTCTTCATAGCTACATGGACAACAGTAAGCTATATATTTTAATAATTTAAACCCTCTGCATAAAAACATGCCATTGCACCTACAGATGGTTTTTTTTTAAGGAAAATAAACAAACAAACATCACCATGGTACAGAAGCTCACTCCGGAAATATCACTGATGAAAGTAGAAACTTTTCAGTCCATTAACTTTCAGTACTATGAACACTCACAATATAACAAGGATGAGCAGAGCCTTAGACAGACATTCACCTGGTTGACATTTTTTATTTCCCAGCACAAATAACTGCATCCTAGGGACTGGAAATTGAAATTTCCATGAGTTCTGTTTTGATTTTGAGTTGTAAATCTAATTCTTTGGAAATAAGAAAAGAGAGACAAAAAAAGGTGACAAGTACTATGCTAGCATTTAGCAACAATTAGTGCAAAATGAAAATCAAGATGTTCTTTTGTCTGCTTTGACAGAAGCAGTTTGTTACTTGCTGGCCTTAGTAGACACAGTGTCCTGTATTGATGACTGAAAAACCTTAACGTGAACTTCATCATGTAGTTTAAGAATGAACTAAAAACTCCATAGAT
The DNA here is from genome assembly GCA_013399075.1 of Chloroceryle aenea. Classification (NCBI taxonomy): domain Eukaryota; kingdom Metazoa; phylum Chordata; class Aves; order Coraciiformes; family Cerylidae; genus Chloroceryle; species Chloroceryle aenea. Next base: position 67,436 of record VWZY01000515.1, read on the forward strand.
TTTCAAATGTTAGCAACACCTACAACCAGGATGAGATTTGCGGAACACGCTGAGCGTCCCTGAGGAACTCTCCTCATTTTGTCCTAGTTTCTAGATGGAAATATGGATGCTTGTTTATACACCTGTGTAGTAGCTGCTGAAAGCTGGATCTGAATTAGAATTTGAGCACTTAAGTTATCTAGGAAGTTTGTCCCTGAAGCTGAGTGCAGCCCTAAAAATTCTCACATTGGTGAAAAATATTCAAGTAAGATTATTCCTGACATAGATCTGCTCCATTACATAGCTCCCGAATCCCTTGGCTGGGAGCCTTTACTCCTTAGCTAATCTGCACAGAACACAGCATAGGTAAGAAACACAAGCCTATGTGATCTGATTAGGTTGCTCAAGAAAGTATCCAGTTTTATGCTTGTCCTAATTAATTATAAGAGCAGCAATTAAAGTCTATTTGGTAAATAAACCCATAACTGTAACTCACCCTCATGCATCTTTCACATGTTCATAAGTGCTTGTTACAACACAAGGACATACCATCACTCTTTGCAGCTGGGAGAAACAGAATCCAAGCACCCACTACAGTCTGCCTAAAAACTCTTACTCTTAAAGAAAATTACGTTTCCCAAAGTACTTTTCCCTTAGATGTTGTGTTGGGGGATATGGTCTAGGGGTGAACTTGTAGAGTAAGGTTAAAGGTTGGACACAATGATCCCACGGGTCTTTCCCAACCTAGATGATTCTGTGATTTTATACATATTTCTTTACATGGAGAAATTCATTGTCCAATACTAAAAAATTTAAAAACTGACTAATGGAATCAAATCAACCCTTCTTAGATAAGCATGTCCTTCCACATTTCCTGACAAAGAGTAGTTCTGTATGGGTACTAAAAATATAATAAATGTTAAAATGGCTTTTCAGTTTACAAGAAAATTTCAGTGTTGTACATTAACCGAGGATCCTTTTGCAGATAACTCTTTAGAACTGTATCAAAGTCAATGAAGTGTCAAGACAAATTATAATCCACCTTTTGGATATCCTGGAGAATCATGCAAATCACCATATTTAATCTGAATAAAATCTCAACATCTTCTTCACACTTTATAAAATACATTTACAAATAAACTTATTTTCAACTTTTAAAGAAAGTTAACATTTCATCCCATAAGACAAGCATCAAGCCACTTTATTTTTTATAAATTACATTTTTTCAAAATAAGCATGCTTCAATTAAATATTTTGGTATTAGTGTATTTGGTGTTCAGAACAGTTGGATCACCACAGGCTGACTGTTCTTAGATAAACATTTACCAGAAAATTAATACAGAAAATTCAACCTCTTTCTTGTCCACAGACTATAGGGAATAAAAAGAAAATAAACCAAATTTATTAGAGCTGACAGTTACCAGGCATCATACCTTTCAGTCTATAGAGAATATGCAAGAGCCTTAATAAAGTTAAGACAGTATCTTTTTACAATCGTGATTTTGTAAACAGACTTTTCTGCAAAGTCTGCTTCAAAAAGTAAGATGGTGACAAGTAAAAAAAAAAATAAACCAAACTTGACACTTTACCTCTGTTGACCTTTCCTGAAAATTTTCTGTTTTACTGAAAAAGATGCTTGCTCACTAAGAAAATTATAGAGATATTCAGCTCATTTCAAGTGTGCACCATAAAGGAGCACAATATGACTTCAAATTATTATTGCTGTGGTTTAGAGCTGTTAAAGTGATGGCCAATGCCTTCCCCCAGGAGTAATCACTTGTGGCCAAAGCTGCAAAAGAAGTTAATGAGAAATAAAAAGACTTCTTAAGACTATGATAACCAAAAGCTTATAGAGAGGAACAGGAAGGAACATTTACCAGGTGAATGTGGGGGAAGAGGCAAATATGGAGCCAGGGGAACCATTTACTTCTCTTATTATTACTGTATTAGATAGAAAAAGCTACAAATGAGGTTCAAAGGGTCAGAGCCAGGAGCTGTGCATACACACCATCACTGCAGCAAGCCCTCACACAGCTTCTCAAAGTGTGATCCACATAGTTTTCACTGATTATTCACTTAAAGCTCACTTTTTCTCCTTATTAAGCTGCATTACAGCGAGCTAAATGACATTTGACATTTTCCTATGGGTACTTCTTCCACATAAACTGCATTAAAAGCTGTTACAGAGACTGTACGATAATGAACAGACTCAAGTCCATGAAACAATCTCTCTGTTACAATGTGGGCCTTAATGCAGAAAGAAATTAAGAACTTAATTTGTATAGGAAACAGCAGTACTCTGAAATCGAAGGTTAAAGCACTGAACTGTGACTCAGAAGACATGAATTTAATTTCTGGATCTTTCACTTAGGTAATCTGTCAGGAATTACATCACACGAGGATAAGGCAGCCTTGCAGGACTGTTGGGGAGATAAGCGTGCATGTGAAGCCTCAGATAGCAGGGCAGTTGGAGCTGCGTGACCACGTACACAGATATATGTGCCACACAATAGATCTAAATTACATCTGCATTGCCCACTGCATTCACTCCCTGACTCAGTGCAGACCAATCTGTCCAGAGTGACCCAGGCAGAGTTGTCCCTGTTTCACCCGTGTGTCAGGAAGATGCACAGAGTTCCTCATGTTACTTCTACATTTAACTGTCTCTTGCTGCTTCAAATATATTCAAAAGGTTGTCAAAATGAGGAGAGGAGAAATAAAATAAGAGCAATAGCAATTTCTTTGCATATATATAATAAGGATTAACCCAAGATTCCACCCACATTTCTTCCACTTTTGAAAAAAAGACATAATTTGAATATTTCAAAAAGAGGCAAATTGAATGTTTGAATATTTCATCACAAAAAATCCAATCCTGCTACACTGTCTACACTTATTTTGCAGATATTAAAATTAATGGTACATACTTCTGAAAGTATTAGTAGATATAATTTATACACGTTCACACAGGTATTTTTGTGCATTTCCACATATAATTAAATCACAGAATGCTAGGTTGGGAAAGACCTATGGAGGTCATCTGGTCCAACCTCCCTGCTCAAGCAGGGCTAGAGAGAGCCAGCTTTCCAGGACCTTATCCAGATGGCTTTTTAGTATATGCAAAGATGGAGATTCCACAACCTCTCTGGGCACACACAGTCTGTGCCAGTACTCAGCCACCCATTGCCTCTGGTCATGTCACTCAGCGTTGCTGAAAAGGGCCTGGCTCCATCTTTTGGCATCTTCCCTTCAGATATTTGCAGACATGGATTGATGAAATCTGCCCATGTGCCTTCTCTTCTTCAGGCTGACCATTCCCAGCTCTCTCAGCCTTTCTTCATATATGAAATGCTCCAGTCCACTGTCTTCACAGCCCTTTGCTGGACTCTCTCTAGTATGTCCAGAGTATGTCTCTTGTACTAGGGAGCTCAGAATTGGACCCAGAACTGCAGAGGTGGCCTCACCAGTGCAGAGCAGAGGGGAAGAATCTCCCTCAACCTGCTGGAAGCACTCCTCTTAATGCAGGCCCGGACACCATTCACCTTCTTTGCCACAATGGCCCCCAGGTTCTTCTCTGACAAGTTGCTTTCCCCAGGATATACTGTGTCTGAGGTGTTCCGCCCCAGGTGCAGGACTTCACAATTCTTGTTAAATTCCATGGAGTTCCTGTAGGTCCATTTCTCAAGCCTGTTGACATCCCTCCTGATGGCAGCATGACCTACTGGTGTGTCAATCATTCAGTTGCCAGTCAGTTATCATCTACAAACTTGCTGAAGGTACACTTTTCCCCATTGTCCAAATCATAATGAAATTAAGTTTAAGCAGGACTGGACCCAGTACTGATCTCTGGGATGCACTGCTAGTTAGTGGCCTCCAACAGGACTTTGTGCCACTGATTGTCAGTGTTACATACATGTAAGTTGAAGGAACAATTAAAGCTTTGGCTTTTGAAGAACAATAACGGGAAAGGAATATCTGCCATTGTAATGAAAAAGTTAATTCCTTATATAATGACTATGAAAGGTCCAATATTATAAATTGTTTGCTTATACAATTACAAGGACAAGTTGTTTATAGTGGCCTAAGATCTGAAAACAAGGGTCTTCTCTCATAAAGATATTTTCAGTAAGGTGCTCTTTTGTCTCAGCCAAACAATATAAATGTTTTTAAAGAGCTAACATGAAAGATCACATGCTGCCACGGTGAGTCCCAGGGAGATACATGAGCCTCAGAGTAGGAAAACAAATTCCATTCTGGAGCTAAATTTTAGCTGTCAGATACAGAGCTTTGAAATCCACACTTTGAAATCCCCATATTTCCTTTCAGCAGTCATGGGCTGGAGTCTGAAGCATACAATGGAAATGAGAATAAGTAAGATACAAAAAGTGAACTGAAGACCC
>VWZY01000515.1:71822-83749 GCA_013399075.1 Chloroceryle aenea
TTCAGATCTTTGCAGACATTGATTGATGAAATCGGCCCATGTGCCTTCTCTTCTCCAGGCTGACCATTCCCAGCTCTCTCAGCCTTTCTTCATATATGAAATGCTCCAGTCCACTGTCTTCACAGCCCTTTGCTGGACTCTCTCTAGTATGTCCAGACTGGACCCAGTACTGATCTCTGGGATGCACTGCTAGTTAGTGGCCTCCAACATGACTTTGTGCCACTGATTGTCAGTGTTACATACATGTAAGTTGAAGGAACAATTAAAGCTTTGGCTTTTGAAGAACAATAACGGGAAAGGAATATCTGCCATTGTAATGAAAAAGTTAATTCCTTATATAATGACTATGAAAGGTCCAATATTATAAATTGTTTGCTTATACAATTACAAGGACAAGTTGTTTATAGTGGCCTAAGATCTGAAAACAAGGGTCTTCTCTCATAAAGATATTTTCAGTAAGGTGCTCTTTTGTCTCAGCCAAACAATATAAATGTTTTTAAAGAGCTAACATGAAAGATCACATGCTGCCACGGTGAGTCCCAGGGAGATACATGAGCCTCAGAGTAGGAAAACAAATTCCATTCTGGAGCTAAATTTTAGCTGTCAGATACAGAGCTTTGAAATCCACACTTTGAAATCCCCATATTTCCTTTCAGCAGTCATGGGCTGGAGTCTGAAGCATGGAAATGAGAATAAGTAAGATACAAAAAGTGAACTGAAGACCCCCAGATGGCTTCTGAGTGACCAAAGCTGGAAGGTGGGGCTATGCTGGAGCTGAATTGGCCNCACCAAAGCTGGAAGGTGGGGAATGTCACACTGTGCCAGCAATACACGCTCCAAAATCGGCTATGCTGGAGCTGAATTGGCCAGAATGGCTACACTATGAGAGATTAGGATATTCAGTAGCTACCTTCTATGTCTTATTCCTTTAAAAGCAGGTACAATTTCCATAGGAAAATGAAGCAGCAGCCAATGTTGCTAATGCAAATCTCCAAATCACCGTGGCTACTCATGCAAGAAATCAGCACACGATGGCACAATTAGAAAGTTTTACTGTTAATGGAAAAAGGTAGTTTAATAAAAAGATATATTTTCTAAGATCCTAGGGAGGCAAGAAGATGGTCTAAATAATTAATGAGGAGTTTTCTATTGCCCTAAATTTGTCATCTTTGACAGAAAATTTCACCACGTGAATTTTGGACTTTGAAACCTGTTTTCTAGCTTGTGTGATGTGAGGACACAATACAATTCATATGACTGATCACTTCTTGGTAGATGGACCCTATTTTGCTTGGCATTGTTCAGATGTGGAACAAAATGACATTACTTCACCATCTCTAAGACAACAGAGAGATGGAAACAAATGGGCAGAACACAGCAAAAAGGGAGAAAACATTCGTCAGTATGACAGGCAGCAGCCTCAGCAAACCATCAGGGTAACTGTTGTCAGAACTCTACAAGCATCACAAGAAAGAATATCAAGGAGTGACAAGAATAACTATGAGAAAGTTGCTTTGAGATGTTAATATAGAGCTCTTTCCAAATGGGAGAGGCAACAGGAGAAACAAACAAACAAAAAATGACAACAAACAAACAAAAAACCAAACCCCACCCTACAAAGGTGTCTGCTTTCAAATACAATCTTAATGTCCTGCTCTTCCCATAAGTAACTCTGTGGAAACAAACGTTTGGGAATGAAATAGAAAACTGGGAGGTATGTCCAAAAGGGATTACAGCAGAGTACAGTCCAGATATCCAAGTCTGACCAACAACAGAATTTGTGGTTCTTCACACTACTGTCAAATTCTCTCTGCCTCAGCATCTTACTATATAAAAGGAAAATTTGAAACTCTAAAGAGACAACGCATCTCAGAATCATTTCATTTTACAGCAAACTTATTCCTATAAGCTATTTCAGAAGTTACTCATGTCACTCATAAAGAATTCTCGTTCCTGCAAAGATTATTCCTCTACACACATGTGTATGTGCAACTGTGTGCACATATGTATTTATGTTAAAAGAGAAAATGTAGTAGAAGGGAAAGATTACGGGGTTTAGCAATAATTTCCGGGCAGCTTCAGCCCCCTAACTTTGCACAAGGCACTACAAGACTGTAACTTTAATTTCAATTTGTGAATAAGTCTTGTGTAATCACCTAGTCGGTTTTATTCTGCAAGTCAATTTGCATGGTTCCCAAAGAGATAAGTTTTTAAAAATCTTCTCTGGAATCCACTGATAAAAAAAAAAAAAAAAGGGAGGGGAGGGGAGGGGAAGGGAGAAACTAGCATAATAAGATATAATGATGAATTAGTCCCTATAGAAAAGTTATCTTTTACTGTGTCCATCAGGAAAGCCTAGATAATCACTAAACACTTTATATTTGCTTTTCTTTATTATTATCTCCAGCTTCATATTATTACCATGCCTAGGGAGAGCGTTTGCGATTCTCTATCTTTTTCTTTTACAAAATATCAAACAAGGATAAAGGATTTGGGAACATCGGGTTACATGTAAACAAGAGTAATGCAAGATACATTTTCTATTTATGCAGGTACACTGACTAGGTAAAGCATCCGTTTAAAATATTAGGCTGTATACTTTATGAATTCTACCCAGAATCAAAATTGGCATTTTTACAGCAATTACTGTAAGTGATAAACAACAAATAAACTTCGAATGGAAAATTGTAGCTTCTGTGTGAAACCTGGGAGGGAAGGAGGAGGACAAGATGATGACAACTTAAAAAAATTACCAAAAAAGTCAAGGTGTTGCAGCCTTCACTTGCGTTCTGCTTGAGTTAATAGGTATATAAGAAGTTAATTATTAAGCTGAAAATAGCCAGTGTTTTCACAACACTAATTTTCTGATCTCAGATTTCAACAAGAGAAATACAACTTTTTCCTCTCTATAAAATACATTAAATGATATGCTAAGTAAGCTATTGTACTAATCTGAAACTCTCAAGCCATTACTGCTGATTTTTCAGCTGCATCTTAGATTATCATCTCTCCAAAATAATATATGACATTTTCCTATTTTCCAAACACTGTACTAACCATAAAAAATACCCTGAATAATGTTTGCATGGGCATCCTTCTTTTTCCAAGCAAAGGCAATACTAACAGTGACAGATGTAGCTCTGCATATGGTGACAGCAAAAGTCCCTTCTATGTAAAGCCACACAAAGCCCTTGGGGTTACAAGAAAGATACAGACAACAGGAGAGGAGAAAGTGAACAGTTAGCAAGGAAAACTGGGAAGATCATTTGGGCATTACAGATCTTAGAGTGATTCTTGTAGGCAGAATTACCAGGATATTTCCAAGACGCTGGAAAATTATGAGCCTGATGCAGAAGAGGAATGCCTAAGTGATGCTTTGAAGAGTGGGAAGCATCCAGCTTCACAGAAAACAAACTTGGTTTCCTAGGAGGTTCCCCCCCCACTCCTCTGCAATACAAATTTCAGAGAATACTGATGAATGTCTGAAGAACTAATCTATATCAGCTTTAAGGAATGTAAAAACTGACAATTTTAATTTGCAGGTACTCTAATTTCTAGAGAAATGCAAAGAAATCAAGTGATATACATGCATGAACCAGATTCTGTTCTGCTGTTTTGATACACTGGTTCTGGTGAGAAAAAATCTAAATCAAAAAGGCAAATTTGGTTTAAGTGAAAAGAATGTTTTCCATCTGTCTTATGGACTACAAGAAAGACTTAATTCTCATCTAGTGGATACCAATTTCCACCTTCTGTCTGTAAAATAGAACAGACGATCATAATTACTACAAATACATTTAGTGAAAGTTCAGAATTGCTTTAAATGGACCATTTTTATTAATTCTCTACATAGATAATTTAATCTAAGTAAGTATTCTCTGAAAAAAAATCTCGATTTATGCATTTAATAACCTCTTGGACTTCCAAGGAAAAACCAATTCAGGACTGAATAGCTGCTGTGTCAAAATGAAAACGATAATCCAAGCTCTCTGTGTGTCCATTAGCTGTGTGCCTTGGGGATTGGATTCTATAGCAGCTAATAAGGGATGAGCTCTATTTGAAGCTCTTCCTAAAAAATACTGCATTCGTAATGTCTCTCCCCTCTGAATTTTGTGCCACCTGCAGCCAACAGGGTCCTGAAGGGACCCTTTCTTCAACATGGAGACCTATTTTCTTGAAACACTTGGCAACCTCAGGACTTCAGAGTCAGCTATTCCCCTGTCAAATTTGTTTGAAATTGGGCAGGGTGTTAAAAAAACCCATCATTTTAAGATGTGCTGTCAAAAAAAGGCCTACCTTTAGCAAGCGAGGCATTGATACAGTCTTCAGCATTAGTAAGAGAAACAAAAGGCACTCTTTCTTTTCAGTCACTTAGAAAGGTTGATTTAAAGTAGTGGGATTCAAATAGGAAAAACCCTTTAATTGAATTGATCGTAAGTTGTAAATGCTTTTTTTCAGACAGTTAAATGTGTGGAAACTACAATCCACTATGTACACAAGAAGATTTTTAAGAAAATGACAAGTTCAATTACATTGTCTACATTTTTTCAAGAACACTTTGAAAATCTTTTGTTCTTTACATGCTTTTATATTTTTACTTTTTTTAAGTAAACATTTCAGTTAATTTTAGAGCACTGTTCCAGGCTCTCACTTTAAAGCATTATCCTTACATGAAAGTCAACATCATATTGCCAGTATATGAAATTAAATACACATCCTCACTGTTTTGGGTTGGGTTTTTTTTTAGTTTAGATGCTGTTTCTCCAAGCAAGTTCTAAAGGATTTCCAAATAAGTTTAAAGATGTTCAATTTATTTTTCATTCAGTAAATTGCTTTCTCAAGTGGCATTGTATACTTGAGGTGCGATATCCAGTTATTAACTGTAGAAAATACTTACAAGTTCCCCTGTACATATGAAAATTGCTTCTAGCAATAGCTAGAAGCACCATTTATAAGAATCTAGAGTAACACGTTCAGCAAGATAGAGAAGCATAATTGAACAAAGAAAGAATATAAGAAATAGTTTTATGTGAACATGTATGATATTTATCTGTTATTGTTTGAGCAGAAGATAACTGAAAAATTAAGGTGGAGGTATCATTTTTTGAACAGTCCATGAGCTTCTACTATTTTTAATTATGTATTTTAACATCCTCAAGCAATTTGCAACAATAAGTCATTTGCAACTCAAACCTGGCTTCCTCCTACAGGTAAAAGCAAACTTAAAGAGGCGAACATTAACATGTAAATGACTTGAACGTAGTGTTCTTCAGATAAGCCCAATAAAACCCATTAATATTTTGGGTGGATTTACTACAGGCTCCTCAGGGTAACAGCACAGATACCCCAGGTGCAAGCTTTCTCACCAAATTGGACCAATATGACTACACAATACAGAAGAAAAATTTTCAAAGTAGCACCTTCTGAATAGGGGTTAGGGATTACCCAGACAGAAAATGAGAGCTGAGCATCTGAGAGACTCAGCAGAAGCCTGTCCAGGCAGGCTAAAACCCAAAGCAGTGTGGTGGACATTCATTACAAAATATAGGCAGCCACCTAAAGAAAGCATTGGTGTCCTTTGCACTGTCATTATTAAATGTGTAAATGTTGTTTCTATTTCCACAGACAAGGTTTACCTTACACTCACACCACCATGTTCTCATCCGTGCCCCTGCCTTCCTTGGCTCCAATTTCGTAGTCTGTTTCTGCAGTGCACTACTCTATTTCTTCACAACACTGATTTTTCTTTTTTAACAAGCCAGTCAATTGTCAAACTCTTAATCTGCATGAGTATTACATTGCCCAGGTTTTTTGACTTTTAAAACATAACTACCTTGAATTATGTTTCTTGGTTGCAACCAGAAATTAAGCTTCTAAAATTAAGAGTTGAAATACAGATTTTTCTTTAGGGAAATACTTTCAGCAGTCTGTGTGCAGCAAGAACAGCATCAAGCTACATAAAAAGGCTATTTGAATAACAGAATTATTTATTTTTTTAAAATTAATTTTAACATATATTTATACCCAGACAATGTGCCAGAATTGTCTGTACTTTGCTATTAATTCTATTTTTTTTAAAATGTATTTTTATGCTTATTCTTCCTCAGCTGCAGCAAGCAAGCCCTGAAATGTCATTGCTTACAGACTATTTGCACGCTCAAGCTAATCTAAATTTAAACTCCTCTGATTTTTGACCCAAGGGAATAAACTGCAATCAAATACAAGTTGCAAAAATATTCAGCATTATAATTTAGTTTCCTGGAACCTGAAATTTATAGTCATCTCTAGTTCCCATTTTTGTATCTTCTAACCAAATCCCACCCTTCTTACATAAAAGATGAATCTCATAATCTGTAAACAGTTCTGCTCAGGTGTTTTACTGCATTTATGCTCCCACTACATTTCACGATCATTTTTTCTACTTTCAGATTCTTCAGAATGTTCCTGACTGTCTGCTGCCAGTAGTGTTTCAGAAATTGACTTAAAGCAAATGCTTCTCAATGACTTGTTGAAAAATAAAGCTCAATGTGTATATAACAATAAAATTAATGTACTGCTAATGGTTCCTGCCAGCTCAGTCAGAAGTCATGCACTTTTAAAATGTTGCTCAGTTTATACTGTTCAGATTTCAGGGGTTGAGTGTATTCTTGGGCACACACAAGGTATGGGCTCACCTGAGCATCATCAGGGAACTCTGAATCCTGAAGAGAAAACCCAAATTACTAATTCTCAGAAATGCTGCATAAGTTCATATGATGTACTATTTAATATGTTAGTATTTTGAAAACACAATTTTGTCTTATTTTTCCACTCTATTTTTCTCTGCTGTTCAGTTTTCATCCATTTTTTAAATCTCTGCTGTCCTCCTTTTATTAGTTTTGATACATATTGTTAAGGCAGAGTGAAGGCATAGCTGGAAGACTGGGGTCTGTAGTGAATGACCGACTACTATGAAATGTATTAATTTCTTCTGTTAAAATTATATTCCTATGAGATGATTTCTGGACAGTTATATCAATCATCGGTATTAATCATTATCTGCAACCAAATATACATTCACCATTTCAACCAGCAAAACCCCTTCTTCCCACAACACAGAAAAACCCACCCCTCTTAAGTAGTTCAACATAGCAATAGGAAAGCAGTAACTCTTCAAGTAACTCTTCACTACAGATATGCTAAGATAGAGTAAAAAATGGCAGATAAAATTTTGCTGCCATTTATGCTCATGACAAGGTTTGTGTAACTATGTGGGTATATATGACAAAAACCCTGATACTTTTGTTGTTAATGCCATTTATGTACCTGGTACAGGAAGAAGATACAATGTTTAAAAAGGAAAGCTGTTAAATCATTAGTATCAAATCCCCTCTATTAAATACTAAAAGCAGAGATTGCCCAGAAAGTATTTTGTGGAAGATAGTCAAAAGTTAAAGTCAGAATTCAGGTAAATTAATTAAAAAAAAAGTGGTTTAAAATTGTTTAACAGTAAGTTGAAACTATCACTTTAAGATGTAATGATCTACTTTGCCATGGGCTGTTTCATGATTAAAAGAAGTTCTAGAAAGCATTCAGTTTCATCAACTGGCAGCTGGAAAGCTCATTCAATTTGTAATGAAAGAACTACTCTCATGATTCAAATTACTCCATTTATATTTTATTTCCTTCTCTATTTTTCTTATGTACACCTCTGATACTGGCAATACTTCCAAGCACAACACAGCGTGGTCTGTAGAGTATTTCGTGATTTATCAGCTAAATAAATAGTTTCCACTATGATTATAAATGGAAAAATCATAGGGAGGAGGGCTGTGTATATGCTTATAAACAATACAGTGAAGAGAAAAGCAAGAGAAATGTAAATAACATTTTTCTCCTTTAACCTCATCTATATATGTAGATTGAGACTGGGAGTAACTCCAGGTAGTATTTCCCAAAGGTCTCCATTACTTGGGATAAGATCCTTTTCTCTACTTGAGGAAAGGCTGAAGGACCAGGTTCACACATGCCATGTAATCCCCAATAAAATTCACCAACACTGTAACCCTTGTTGAAGAGGCAACAGGAACTCCAGGCTGCAGGTCGGAGGAGTTATTTTTCCAAGTCAGCTGCTGATCAACAGCATTGACTACACCAGCAGGCAGCTTTGTAACAGCTTCTACAAAACAGTTACCGGGGGAGAACAACATCTGCCCTGAATCTGTACCTCTGTAAAATTCAGTTACAGACCTGAAACAAAGTCCTTTCTTCAAGGCTCTTGTTCAGCCATCATAAAAAGACTATGGCCTAACATTCAGGAGGTTCCAGTCTTGGAAGTCTGTTGCTTCAACAACAAACAGGAAAGCTATTTTTGTTATTCAGATTAAACTAATTACACATTACACATGAATTTCAAATGGATTCTGAAGGTAACATTATCTACATGAAATAGGCCATCTGAAGAGCATCATGAAGAGCATACAGACTTATCTCATATGGTAGAAGTGACAGCCATCAAGAAAAATATTTTCATCATCAAATAATAGAAAGCAAAAACGGATGCTGGTTGATGTGGATTGTTCAGCAAAGATTCATGGATAATATGCTTAAGATCCACTGCAGGACTGGATTCTGAAAAAGGTCCAGATCCTTCAGATACATACACTGAGCAGACAGGAGAATGGAATAAGACTGAACACTGACAGAATACTAAGACATCCTGAGCTGTTAGCCCAGTTTTCTTCAGCTCCAGCAGATAAGCTAAAGGGCTAAGAACCACTGAATTATTGCTGGACTATACTAGTTTAGAAGCAGAAAATCTGGTCCCCTGGACACAACAGAGATGTTGCTGCTATTAATCAAGAGACTTAATGTAGATTTGATATTCAGCATGCACACTGTCAAACAGAGAGGACTCGGGCTTCTACAATGAACCTTCTCAAACTGACCCTGAGTCTGACCCCAGCACACTCGAGTTTTCAGCCTCTTCACCAGAAGGAATACAAATTTCCTGGAGCCAGGACTGGCCTTGCTAGGTAATGGGCAGAAGGGGTTGCAGCTCAAGAAGGAATCTGGGTAAAAGGAACTAAACACATTAGCTTTCCCAAATGGGAAACTGGGAAATTATTTGGGATAAAGAAACTGTCCCTGAATTAAGGAACAACCACCATACTGATATATCCAAGACTCCAGAGTAGTTTCAGATAGCTATTTGGACATCATCATCTGTACTTACTTAAAACAATCTCAAAATAACTGTCCAGGTTTTAAAGCAGGTAAATGCCATACAGTGATATGCAAAACTTTTGTTATGAGAAAAAAAGAAAGATCAACTCTGCTGAATTGATAATACTACTTCATACAGAATATAGCTGGATTTTTTTTGTCAGTATCTGTATGTGACATATTAGTTACATTTGAGCATCAAGTTATTAATGTTTAGCCATGTGTTTTAAAATAATAGAATTCTTTGGAAGAAAAATCTGTTACTACAGAACTGGGTGATCAAGGTGAACTGACATAATTCAATGCATGTATTTTTAGTATTGGACACAGAGTCTCTGACAAATCGCAGGTCACTGTACAGTCCAATCAGCAGTTTGCTGTCTGATGTTACAACTCTACAGTGCATTTGGTCTCAGCTATGCACAGCTGACATATCCCAAAAAGGGAAGTATACAAGTATAGTACTTCTCTGAGAGTCTGTGCTGGTTTTACAGCCTGCTCCGGGGATATTCTTAGAAAAGCTGAAAAAAAAACTTCTCTAAGTTCCATGAGTGGAAGACATTTGCGTAGCATGAGGTAGAAGGTACCAGTTTTAGATGGATTAACAATGATCTGCTTCGACCCTGAGACTCCAGAAGCTGAGGACAAGAATGGGAATGTTTCCAGGTATGCCAGGCAGTGAAGTGAAGCTTCATCACAACATGGGGCTTCATAACACGGGAACAGGTTACTGTAGATATAGAATCTTCAGTGGCTGCAAAGAAACCCCAAGGAAAAAAAGTAGCTAGGATAAATAGCATACTACTGACACAGAACTCTGGACTAGAGCTGGGAGTGAAGGTTTATATCAGCCTCCCTCTGAGATTACAGGCATGGGCTATTTTCTATGACCTTTATTTTTTTCTACCACTCTTTTTCATGAAGGTGAGCTCTGAATTCTATTTTCTTCTAAAGACATGCAAGCATAATGCCAATAAAAAGTCAAAATACATATATGGATATTAGCATGACGTTCTTTACTATGAGGGTAGTGAAACACGGGAACAGGTTGCCCAGGGAGCTGGTGGAGGCCCCATCCCTGGAGACATTCCAGATCAGGTTTTATGAGGCTCTGAGCAACCTGATGTAGTTGAGGATGCAGAGGGTTTGGACCAGATGACCTTTGGAGGTCCCTTCCAGCCCAGGGCATTTTATGATACACGTCTAGTTAATCTTGCACCATAATTTTCAGTGTGGTATAAGATGTTTCCTAAGATTAGTCAGCAGACTAGGAGACTTATTAACTCTAATTAACCAAGCTAAAAGGCTTTATTAAAAATAGATCATCATGAAAGAATATAAGGAGGGTAACTGTGCACAATCTATTTTAAGGACTACGCTAGTCATTACATGACCTCTTAAAGACTATGCTGTCTTCTAAAGACTTAGCCTCTCATTTGCGTTTGCAACATTGTCAGGACATCCTGCTGTGAGAAGCTTTAAAGGAAAGACTGAAATCACTATATTCTTTAAAACGCCTATCAACCACTGAGATTAAAAATGCAATAAAATCAATGTATTTTAATCTGAAAATGTACACACACAGCAGGGATAACCACTAACTTGTTTTAGAATTTGTTTGTGTTTAACTTGATGGCAGCCAACCTGGTAATTTATAGAAATGAGCGCATAGCAATTTTCAGAACTACAGACCATCAAATGAATGTAACTGTCTCCCATCTCAGAAGCTTTCTACACTGCATGTTTTATATGCATGCTATTAACCCCAGTCAAACTTTAAAAATTATTATGAAAGTAATTAAGCTAATGACTTAACGATCAGTGCAAGCATATCTATTAGGGACCCAAGACCTGGAAGATGTTCTTCAACGGACTGTGAATTCAATCATACACATAGCCTAACAAACCACTCCAAAATCTGCTGCTTGATTTATTTACTTTTGTGCTTGATTTCAAAAAAAGTTTGGGTCTGATGGAAGCTGTAGATGTTCATTGCTAAACTGTATTTATGGCTCCTCTTTGAATGTTTATATGTAATACAGTTTTCTTTGCAGTAAAACTTTTAAATACTATTGTCCCATGCATTTATTTTGTAAGCTTTTATAGCTATGCAAAGTTTTATCTTCAAAGTGCCTTAATAATGCTTAGAAATCAAATTCCCAGAACACCAGACTGTTTCCAAGGAATGTCAGATACTTTGGTGACTGACATAGGATAGTAGTTTTATCTTTCTTCTCTGCCTGGCAGAATCTGGGAATCACAGAGAACATATAATCAAAATACTGCTTTGTTTTCTGAACTCAAATATTAGCAAGATGCCTCCATGTTGTGCTAGAGTACAAGTTTGTACCACTAGGATTGTAACTTTAAAGAAAACATATAATCAAGATACTTTCTATAAACTGTGTCTTGGTCGCTTTTTGGAATAAAAACAATTACTAGATAAAACCAGACATACTCATTTCAGAGTGAAACAAGTCAAGGAAAGCCTAACCATTCAGAATAGAAATGAATGGAAGTCTTATATTTTTTTTCAGTGGAAAAAAAGCAAACCAAACCACAACCAAACAGATACTACTTCAGGAGATACAGCTGTAAGTAATTGCTGTAGAATTCACAAATATAGTAAAAAGAATAGGACAGATATATATATGTCCTATTATATATATGTCCATATTATATATATGTCCATATTATATATATGTCCATATTATATATATAAA
>VWZY01000515.1:92405-123376 GCA_013399075.1 Chloroceryle aenea
CTGTGGACAAATCAGGGAAGATACCATTGCAAGCTATCTCTGACTCCTGGGATCAGCTGATAGGCTGAGACTCTCTTCCCTCCACAGGGACACCTTGGAGTGAGATCAAGACTTTCCAAGCACTTCCCCAGGAAAACTCAGAAATCTCTCCAGACCGACTCCTTTTAACTTAATGTGTTGTGTCTATTTGCACTTGGTTTTGCAGACAGTATATTTATCACNCGGCCATTGATCAAGACAGGCAAATCACAGTCCTGAAAGTTCTGAAATAATGGTAAGAGCTTCATCAGAACAATTCTCTTAGCACGTAAGTTACTGGACAGATTTGCCATGAAACTCCAACCTGTGCAAAAATTGCCACATTGTTCTATTTTACATGCAGTTTTCCCATGGTTACCAGCAATTTTAGAGAGGCTTTTTGGATAGATCATCTACTTAAGCTAAGCAATAGCAATTACACATTAGAGTACCAGACTTCTAACTACTGTGCAAAATAAGAGAAAAAGAAGATTATAAAGCTCCAGCAACCCTCCCCCAAACATCATGTGATTGCAAGGGTAAAACTTCATGGCAACAGCAGTGCTGGAACAGAGGACAAAATTCCTTAGAAGCTAAAACAAGATCACATATTTACAGGTGTTCTGAACTACAGCTCTTATGAAT
The DNA here is from genome assembly GCA_013399075.1 of Chloroceryle aenea. Taxonomy (NCBI): domain Eukaryota; kingdom Metazoa; phylum Chordata; class Aves; order Coraciiformes; family Cerylidae; genus Chloroceryle; species Chloroceryle aenea. The sequence goes on from VWZY01000515.1 coordinate 93,069, forward strand.
TCCTTTTCATCTTATCCCTAACACATGCATCGTAAAGAAGTGTGGAAAAAAATCTTTTTTTTTTTGATGACTTAGTTGGACATGATCCTATCTTGCACTTGTAACAAGAGGAAAAAAATTTATCTTCTCCTAAAGATTGTCCCACCACTGGTAATGTCCAAATACTGATGCTTTAAATTTTAAGTTTTCATTTTTTTCATTTAAGTTTTAAATTTTGCCATTCTTTCATTAGCTTCCCAAGTATTAGCAAACGAGTTTTGGTTTTCCTCAAATTAATACTCCACTTCTAAAGCATTGTCACAAACCTCAAAACTCACATTTATATTCTCAGTATCTAGTGTACCCTAATTTTTCCCAACCAAAGTACGTATTGTAACCAGCTCTCTAACTGTCATAAGGCACACAGGGTTTACAAAGGTCCATATATCATTACAGTGAACTAGTAAACACATTCAGGGACCATTAGTTATTGATTTATTTGCAATTATCCTTTATAGGTGCTGGTCGTATTACCTCCTTTTGCATTTAATCATACAGTTTCAGGACAAGTAGCAACCGTTATTCCAAGCTCCACATAATGATAAATAATGAAAACAAAGCTGTGAGAGTACTGCACCATGCAGGTACAAAGCACTCAAGTTGCCAATACTGGACAATAATGGATTCTTTATAATAAAAAGCTAATTAATTGATCACTGTAGTTGATAGTAATAAGTAATATATCAAATAGTTGTAGTGCTGATTATCTGTCACTAACGCAGCATAAATATTTTCAGCACTGCAGGAGATGGATACTACAGGATATCTGTGTCAGGCAGTCAGGCTGACTTCACAAACATGTAGTTCATTTTGGACTACATAAAACCCAGGCCATTGCACTTCTTGAATTAATTTCTAAGCTAGATGTAGCTTACAAAGAAAGCCATTATTTAGAAATGGTCAGGTTTTTCAAGACTGAAGAATTTACTGTAACTCCCAGTACATCTGTAAACCACCTAACTATCGTCTCTGTTAAAAAGCAACACTTTATTTCTTACCCAGAACATCCTTAGATTCAATTTCCATCTACTAAATCCTATTCTACACTTGTCTGCTAAGTAAACGGTCCTATTAAGAATACATTTTGTTCTCTTTGTCACAGTTGATTATGAAGAATTTCTTAATTAAACCTGCCCCAGTTGCAGATGTCTCTGCTCGCTGCAGGGGCAGCTGGACTAGCTGACCTTTAAAGGCTACTTCCAACCCACATTATTCTATGATTCAATGAACTTTTAACAGAAAATGTAGTAAAAAAAGATTATTTCTATTTAGTTTACCAAGTGATCCAGACTTCTCCTACCTCATTTACTTTATTTCCTTCATGAAACAAGACTTCTCCAGTGTGTCATCAGTTAACTTTGTTTATTAATCAAATCTTAATCAGATTTTTGAGATTTTGTTTTTTTTACAAGTCACATATAAAAAGCAAAACAGCTTATGAGAAAAAAACACTATCTCTGAAAACATTTGATGGTTCTAAGTCTTCACATCAGACTTTACCATATAAANNNNTCAGGGACCATTAGTTATTGATTTATTTGCAATTATCCTTTATAGGTGCTGGTCGTATTACCTCCTTTTGCATTTAATCATACAGTTTCAGGACAAGTAGCAACCGTTATTCCAAGCTCCACATAATGATAAATAATGAAAACAAAGCTGTGAGAGTACTGCACCATGCAGGTACAAAGCACTCAAGTTGCCAATACTGGACAATAATGGATTCTTTATAATAAAAAGCTAATTAATTGATCACTGTAGTTGATAGTAATAAGTAATATATCAAATAGTTGTAGTGCTGATTATCTGTCACTAACGCAGCATAAATATTTTCAGCACTGCAGGAGATGGATACTACAGGATATCTGTGTCAGGCAGTCAGGCTGACTTCACAAACATGTAGTTCATTTTGGACTACATAAAACCCAGGCCATTGCACTTCTTGAATTAATTTCTAAGCTAGATGTAGCTTACAAAGAAAGCCATTATTTAGAAATGGTCAGGTTTTTCAAGACTGAAGAATTTACTGTAACTCCCAGTACATCTGTAAACCACCTAACTATCGTCTCTGTTAAAAAGCAACACTTTATTTCTTACCCAGAACATCCTTAGATTCAATTTCCATCTACTAAATCCTATTCTACACTTGTCTGCTAAGTAAACGGTCCTATTAAGAATACATTTTGTTCTCTTTGTCACAGTTGATTATGAAGAATTTCTTAATTAAACCTGCCCCAGTTGCAGATGTCTCTGCTCGCTGCAGGGGCAGCTGGACTAGCTGACCTTTAAAGGCTACTTCCAACCCACATTATTCTATGATTCAATGAACTTTTAACAGAAAATGTAGTAAAAAAAGATTATTTCTATTTAGTTTACCAAGTGATCCAGACTTCTCCTACCTCATTTACTTTATTTCCTTCATGAAACAAGACTTCTCCAGTGTGTCATCAGTTAACTTTGTTTATTAATCAAATCTTAATCAGATTTTTGAGATTTTGTTTTTTTTACAAGTCACATATAAAAAGCAAAACAGCTTATGAGAAAAAAACACTATCTCTGAAAAAATTTGATGGTTCTAAGTCTTCACATCAGACTTTACCATATAAACCAATATTATTTATGGTGATTTTGTACAATTACTTAAGGTGGGTGAATCTATCTTCTACAACCAAAGAATAATTTGTATTAATCATGTACACTTCTTAGTTCTCTGTATTATTCTAGTGCTATCTCCTGAGTCACTTTTTACATCCTAGTTAATTTTGGAAGTTTCTACAGATTGTGGGCACAATTTCACTGAGGCAATTTCTTAGTACAGAAGGAGATGAAAGAATGGAATTAGTTTTTTACCACCTGACTCCTATGTTGCAAAATTGAAAGACTGAGCTTTCTTGAGGGTTATCAGAACCTGCAAGACGATTCAATTCTTGAATCCTAGTCTGTGTGCTCTCAGTAGAAAGGCAATTTGTTTATGTGTGTTAGGACAGATGGCATGGGGACCTAAAATGAGTTTTACTGTGAAAAACAGCTATGGTTTTCCCAATAGATCTGTTCTTCTTTTGGATTCAAAAAGGATATATGTATCCTTTGGAAAAATGCAAGTAACAGTTTATATTGCTTTTTATCACTATTAGCCCCTCAAAACCAACTCAGTTTTGAAACAGCACTAGATTGTCTTCTTTGGTCTCCCTTTTCAAAGTGTAGAAGGCTCTTTCATAGGCAGCGTATTTCTGTTCCATTTGTGCTGACAAAGGCAGAGGGAGTATCTGAAACCAATTCTCCTCAACTGCTTGTCCACAGGAACCAAGAAAACTTGCAATTTCATCCTCAGTCTAGACACTTGGGCAATGCCTTAACAGTTTCAAAGCTTTTATTGGAGATGTCAAATTTAATCCATCTGCAGCTACAGCCGGATGAGTATGAAGAATGTGGGCATTAGCTTCATTTTTTTCTAGTGCTATATATTAATATACCTCTGTGGGTTCAGAGTAGTAGTACAGCCAGGTGTGAGATACAAGTGGGTAAAACCCTACAGAATTCACTGACGACAGTTTGCACCCTAAGGCTTTTAAAGAAACAATACCACAGAGAGAGATATAAAACCCAACACTACCCAGAAAGATTAAAAATGTTGCACCAGCCTGCTCAAATTCACAGGACATATCCTGAGAAACTCTAGATAAAACAAAATTTTAGAAAAACTAAAAAGACAGTCTGGAGAGGGAGACTAATATGAAAAACAAACAAACAAACCAACCAAAACAACAACCAAAACAGACTGAGAAGTAGAGACTCTAGAGAATTCTGCTGTAGCACATGCAGAACCTCGCAGCATACAAAATCAGTTTAGAGAAAAATAAACCTAATTATGCAAACAGGGTGTATCACCCAGCTGTCTAGCAGAATACCCTCTCAAGTTCTGACTTTGAATATCCTGAAATTATTACCTTTGTTCCCTCCATCTACTCCTCTAGCAAAGGCTTTTTCTTGTAACTTTCTTGAGAATCTACAGTGGTTCACATTCTGCCTTGAGCCTTTATTCACTGGTCTTAAAATCATTTTTAAGTGCTCTTGCAATATGCCCGAGCAGGTATGACTCTCCCTTATCCACCATAATAACCCAGGCAAAAATCTAATTAACCAATTCTAACCCTGAATTGCATTCCCACTTAAATTATGAAATCACTTTAGCAAATGCCTATCTTCTACCTCATCTTCTTGTCATCTTTCTCTATGACTTGAGTAAAAGCTTGAGAAGAGCAAGCTACCTTAACACATTCCTCTTTATAGTAAGCCCAAGTGGATAGGAGTAAGCAAATTAGATTTCCTTTGTCAATATTCCTCCTGTATTGTAAGTCCTCTCTCATCCTCTGTTGATTTCACAACACAAATTCCACTACACCTTCCCACATACAAATTTAATGGTAGCTTTTTTGCTCTACGTTTGTCCTTTGAAATTCTAAATCACAATAATCTTCTGTCCCCCTATTTTTTACATTTATAATCTGTATCACTGCCTCATTCTTTGTTTACTTGAAGTTTGCAGTCAACTGCCATGTCCTTGCCAGCATTTTTCACTCTATTTTTTCTAGCTTTCATGTATTCTCCTATTCTTCTTGCCTCCAAGAGGCCCTGTCTTTATCATAACACTGAAATTTCAGCTTTGTCAAACCAGAAAGCCCCAAAGAAGTCATGCCTTACTGTGTTATCTGCATAAGACCAAACAAATTCCTCAACAACTTCAGCAGAATTCTGCCTCCAACATGGAAAGGCTGTTAGGATTCTGTAAGAATCATCACAGACTTCAAATTCCCCCCAGAAACTGTCACCTCCTATACAGTGAGTAGGAAAGGAAAAGGAAATTTCCTGTAACACACTAATCTAACAGCAGCAGCCACAGAAATGATCCCGTGCCCTCACACATGCTAATGCAGCTTCAACTGACCTTGCACAGCACAGAATTCCTTTGGTCCCATGGTGATCCTGCTCACCTAACTAAACTGTCAGAAAATGGCCACCTTCAGAAAAATGGATTCTCCTCTGCAAAGGAAACAAAAGGAGAAGGTAGAAAAGAAAATCCAGGCAGAAAAATGGACCTTTGTCAGTAGCAACAAGCAATTAGATCTCTTTAACTGGTTAAGATCCTAGATTACTAGAAAATTAACCTCCACAGTATAACTTTATGTTAGATAGCTGACTTTAAACAGAAGCTGGATATTTAACTCTCTTTAGCTTACTTAGAAAATTTGCTAGACAATAATCTCAGTCCAATTACAGCATATAATCTTAAATTCTCAAAAGCATTAGGCATCTACTCCTATTAATTTGTATGACACGGAACTAAACACCTTTGCAGAGCTCTAGATAGTAATCACTGCTAAATGTATAGACACTGCTTAGCGAAGAAAACCTTAACACCCATTGTAAATGCCTTGCATGTACAGGGTGTGCAGCTGAAGTATGTTAAAACAATATAATCTACAAGTAGATCAGCCTCTCTCTCATAAAAAACACTGGCACATCCTTGTGTAGCTAAAAATAATAGTGAAATTAGAGTTGATGCAGACTCACCAAGAAGATTGCACTGATAAAATAACATCTCAGCTCTAACATTAATATGTAGGCTGTAACAATCCAATGACATACTAAAAGGATATTCAAATATGTTTGGATGGGAAGAGAAACAAAAAGATTACTTTTTTCCTATTTCCTCTCATTACAGTTACCTCTGACATGAAATTCATGATGAGGAAATTCAGTTAGAAAAAGATTTTTATTACTTTTAAAAACAGGATTTCTAAAGTTAGGAACAATATTTATAGCTCCAAGTCTCCAATTTAAAAGCTTTCCTGACATTTTTAAGTTACTTTTAAAATTTTTTTTTTTTATTCCAAAGAAATACAAAAGGATAGTTTCAAAAAGGTATAAAATTCAAGACAGACTAAAGCATCATTGAGTAGCTTGATAGAGGTGAACAAGAAGAGTCTCCTGCACAGGTGGTGGCATGTTCTAAGCTCCTAAGCACAGCTTTGGCATGTATGCCCTGTTTTACAGCCACCGAGGCTGTCTACTCACAGGTTACCAGATGGCATCTAGAAGCTTATTATATGTGTAGCCTAACAACAATGGAAGTAAACTGCACACAGATTGTAAATAGCTCCCTGCTATGATTCTCAGACCAAAAAAATCCATTAAATTAGCACCAAGGTTAAAAATATATGCGAGTAGATTAGTTTGTGTTTTTCAAATGGATACAGGCATTATGGAATACAACACAGGATGCATCCAATTAACCTTAAATATGTTCCTCTCGTTCTTTTTATGTTTACACAGTTTCTAAAATAATTAGTACATAATAGGCTGTCTTCCATTAAAATAAAACAAAACACTATAAATAAACAATAGTGTCTACTAAGCCCTTTCAGCTTCTCTTCACTCTTATTTCCAAAAATACTTTAGCCTGGGTGGATTTTTTGAAAGCAAAGTCAGTCTACATACACTGGTTGTTCAAAGCCCTGGTGGCAGGCAAATATTGGCGATTAACTATGAGCTTGCAAAACAGAAGAGAAGCTGGAAAGGCAAGCTCAGAACAAGAAAAGGTTAGTCAACAACAGAACAGGAGCAGCAGAAGGAAAAGCTGCCAAAGCCTTATATCCTGGAATTCACAACATCTCCTTCAAATTACTGTTATATGTGGACAAATATTTTCCAAATACAACACAATCAAAATTAGTTTGTTGGGGTTTTTTTTTGTCGTTGTTGGTTGCCGTTGCTTTGTTTATTTGCTTTCTGGTTTTTGGGGTGTGTGTGGTTTTTTGTTTGTTTGTTTTTTGTTGGTACTGTTTTCTTTTCCCAAGGATAATCTCTAAAACCTAAAAATCTCTCCTCTTTTATATCTATATTTATTCCCATTTTTCATTTTTGCCATACTGCAAGACCAATCTTCACATGAACCAACCCTGTGGATCTATGTGGAAACACATAACTGAGGTATTTTTCCCATTACATTAACATGGCTATGTACTGCTCTTTTTCTCATTATTTTATGTGCTGGGTCCAAGCCAGGGCATGTACACCCCATAGCATACCAACAATTTTCAGATGAAGAGTGAAGAGGGAGGATTGTGAATTTATTATTACGAGCATCCTCTTGTGACAATTTTCTTAGGCAGTAAGACATATATAAAAACACCTGAGATATGTCACAGCTATAATATTGTTCCTAAATTAGCTACAGGAGCTAAGTATTCTAATAAAAGTTTAAAAAAAAAAAACAAAACAAACCAACACTAAGCAGGTTTGTTTTTTACCATAAGCAGAGTATTCCTGCAAAAGTAAAGCAGCTTCAGATGTATAGCAAGTGAAATGCCTGATGGGCTGATCTGCCCTGGGTGCTTTAGAATATATAGCTTATTACCTGAACTGTACATAGACGAAGTGATAAAAACCTGTAAACCAATACAGAAAAACGTTATAGAGTATACAAGAGATGTAAAGTGAGTAGATGGTAATATTGCTATCATTCAACTTGTCCTGGCCTGTGTTTCGAGTAACAAAATTCTATACTAGGCTTTCAAACTTGTGTAAGTTAGTTTAAATCAGCACCTTAGCTGTAAGAATTCAGAGTATTGACAGAGAGAAGTAGGAAAGAGAAGAGTAGCTGTCAGGGAGAAGAAAGGTGGACTGAAAGGAAACAGGAAAAAAACCATCCTTTTAGATGAGATGTGAAAAAACTTGAGTACATAAATACCTTGTGATTTTTCCCCCCAAAGACAAAGCTCTGATAGATCATGGCCAAACTCCATAGTAAGACATTAGACTGCACTTACTTAAAACCAAATACTTTAGCAATATATCATGAAAACTTTCTAAATGGGTTCACAAAATTGTAGTCTGTTGTAGAACGTATACTGTTTAGCAGTTCTTCTTTCCAGAAAGAGCTGCACTGCTAAATACAGCAGTTTAGATCCACCTTTATTCTAAACATCACTTTGCAAAATGATTTCTGTTTCACTGGCCCAAATAACCCCAACTGTATATACATCATTACAGACTAGTTTCCATCCTTCACCAAGGAGCTTTCCTCAGGACAGCAAACCCATTTGTTGACAGGATTGAAGACATTACCATCTGACCGTTTCTCAGTGACCTGTATGGAATGAGCTGCTGTAAAGGACAAGTATGAGTGGGGGTGCAGGGCAGCAACTGCAAAGCATCTCAGACAACGCAGAAAGGCCAGCAGCAGCTTCTCTCCCTCACAATCGTGTTTGTCCTGAAGACTAAGGAGATTATAAATTTTCAGTACTCTTCCAGACCTCAGTTTCCCTGCTGACAGAGATTTCATTTTGGGTATTGCATGTAATAGAAGATAAGATCAACAAATCCATGATTATACAACAACTAGTTTCAATCATAAACTGGAAATCCAATTATGAAAAGTCCTGTGACCCATTAACATTATCTTCATAGTATGTGACACTCCACTGAAAAATAATTGAATTTTCTGGAGGAAATAGTCTGATTATTAATTCATAAACAGTTTGGAATACAGACTTTGCATTTTATTTCATATCGTTGTTTCCAAACAAAAACAATTAAGGCTTTACTTTCTACTCCCAGAAGGACTGTTTGAATACACAAGACAAACAACCCTGAACATGATGAGCTGTGCATGTTCCTGCCAGAGCTCTTATGGCATGTTAGGGAGATTCGTTACCATGAAAACTAAATGCTAATTTTTAATTTAATTTTCCTTAAAGTAATGTTTACATATGCAAAGGCGTTGTTTAAATATTGGAAAAAGAGATCGAAACACCAAAATCCATAACCTAGTATAGAATAGTTAATTTAAAATATAAATACCACAGTTCATGAGCAACCGAGCCCTTCCTTCCAGATTTTAGAGGTCTGACTGCTTCTTTCATATTGCAATCACACTGCGGTAATTTGAAAGGGATCTAGTTTTATGTGTGAATAATTTAAGCTGAACTACATTAAAATTAAAAACCAAAAACAATTAGTGTTGTTCACTTTGGCCTCATTTAATCTTTTGGGTGTATGTGTGTAAGTATATCATGCGGTAGTTCACATATTTGTGTTCCTTTTAACCACATTCTTAACACCTAAATAAGCTAACTGCTGAATTTTGTACTGCAAGTGTTTCTTCCAAACGAATATTTCTTTTAAAATACAATGGTGATTATTCCCTCCAGTCAAATACCTTTACCATTTTGAACATTGACTTGCAATCATATATCAATTACAGCTAATTACCATATATATATTTTAACAGTACCCAAAAATACCAACACAGATTGTTGCTTGTTGCATTGGAAACGAAAACTATGTACATAGGGTTCCAAAATGGCATAAATCATCCCACCTTTGACATTATAAAATGTTATGAAACAGACCTTAAAAACAGAAAAATTACAAGTGGAAATAGACTTCTGTGGAATTCAGATTTTTCCTCTCATACAGTAAAAAAAACCAAAACCCTCACTCTTAAAAAACAATCAACATTTTTCAAGTGTAATGAACTTCACATCAACAACGTGGTAACCAAGGTACCCAACCAAGGGTGCATGGCTATATGTGTTGTGTGGTGCATGCTAATGCCAGTGATTTCTCTTTCCTTTAAATGAACAGAGACCTTGGCAAAAGTTAAACATTCCAGAGAGCAGTACAGTCGCACGGTTAGTGGCAGAAACCCATTTAGTGGCATTTCACCCAGCACACGTACTGTAGGCAGTCTACAGATTTGTTAGTGAATAAACCATCTTCCTCCTTGACTCCTCAAAAATTCCCAAATGAGTTCCCTGAGAAATGTTAACGTCTTGACACTTTAATTAAAGTGAAAACAAAGCATTTTTCCAGAGTTAATGACGTGACTCAATTATGGTCTCAAAAGGCCAAACAATGCTGACATTACTGAGAGCTGCACAAGCAATGTTCCACCACCTGCTGTGTGGGCTTTGCGTGAAGGCTCTCATTCTGTTGTCAAGTTCCCTCTTAAACTGTTCAAAGTCAAACCCTACCAAAAAGCCCAAAGTGAAGGAGGTAAGGCACTGCAGGAACGCCTGCAAGATAAAGGACACCCTTATGCACAATTCCCAGCTCTCCCCATTTGACAGGGCGGCCGTCCTGAGGAAAAGAGCAACACCAACAGCTACCAATAAAAGTAAAGAACAATAGACATTTTAAAGTCTTGATACTGTTTATATTTGTAGAAATTATTTGTATATATTTTTTACATTTCCTCAGCAACATCTAAAGGCTCTTCTATTAAATACAAAATCAGTAGGCATCTTTTCCCAGGAACTGGAAACATTTGCATATTCAGGTTTTTGGATATTATCATCTGGTTTTGCATCTCGGGGAGAGATGCAGTGTCACAGAAGATAGACTGTTTTTCTGAAATCTGTCACTATTTACACTCAACTACAGGGAAAAAAAAAGAATATGCAAAGCATATCTACAATTAGAATTGGGATCAAAAGCATCTTACTTTTCAACATCCTTCTGTATTTGTTTTCAGTCCTGGGGGCCTGTTGTTTTATTATTCTTAGCAGCATATAATGGCTCAAAATAAGCCATGCTCTTCAGCACAAAGAAGCCCTTTGGATGCTCTGCAAGGTAATTTTATCAAGTACCAAAGGCTTCGAATATCAAGCAATCTCTTTCTAGAAATGCTTGGCTTTGGGTGTCTTGATTTAACAAAACTGCAGTAACAGATGGAAAAATTGTAGCTCTGTTGTCTTGTCTTGCAGATGTGGATATTTTCTACGTACAGCTTTATTTGTAGCTAACATTCTTAAACCTTTTCTCCTTTTCTCCACATAGGTCTGTCATATTTAAGAACACGTTTAGGCAAAGCCTAAAACTAAACCCATCTTCACATCAACTACTACACATAGAATATCATACACAAATTAAATTAAAAGCATGGTTTAAACCTAAAAAAAGATTTTTCTTTTTACCATTTTCACGTTTATAGGGGCAGAATTTAAAAATAAAAGTACCGCCTAACAAAAATATGTAATTCTTTTAATTTAAAATTCCATCAAAATCAACTAAATCACTTTTTAGCTAACATCCAGTAAATCTTGGATCATTTGCTTAATATTTGGCTGTCAAAAAAAATAATTTGTTAAGTAGAGAGGCAGTGTATTCTAAAGATATGTTTTCTTTGCTGTTTAATATCCACAATTGTACCATCTCCCACTGTGCACCTGAGGACTATCCCACCAGACAAGAAGCTGCATGTGCTATGCTGGTTCCACCATAATCATTACAATATATACATCCTATTCATTATAAAGCTGAGGGATCAAAAGGGTCAAGTCCCTTCTCGGCTTGGCTTTTCCGGCTTTTTCCTTGCTTCTTCAACGGCTGGCATCTGAGGAGGACTCTGCCCATTCTGCCTCCAATCCTGATCTCTGCGAATCCAGTATCAGAACCCAGCTCCTGAGCACAGCCTTCTATCTGCCTCTGGGCCCAGACTGGGACTTTTCTGGTGCTTGCTCGACAGCATTAGCAGTGATGGTGACACAACTGCCATCGGGGAGGAAGTTGGGTTTGATACTGCTTTTGTATACACTTGTATTATGTTCCACTAGCATAATTTTCATTAAAGCCATTCGAGTTTCCTTTTTCTAATCACTAAGTCTCTCTCCTTCATTCTCTTCCATTTTGGGGAGGGAGAGAGGTTGTCAGAGAGTGTCTGTTACAGGTGTAGCAGGCTGCCCTGACCCTGAACCCTGACACTTTCTGCATACTGTCCCATCTGCAGGCACTAAAATGAGTCCTTCCCCTCTCCCCAAACATCAGGTCTAATGGGAAGTACAAAACCTTTTTCTTATATTGCTATTCTTTAATAGAAATTCAAAAGCATTCTGCTGTTTTAAAAGAAACTTTCTGCTTTGCCCCAGGTACAATTTTTTTTGGAAAAAAACCCAAATAACTAATAATGACAGCTAGACAGCTACAAATCCCCTGCTGGTCCATCCACACATCCTCTTTCCCAAGGGGTCACTGCACCTGTCATTACTCTGCAAAATCTGTCTATCCTCTTCCAGTCACACACACTCCCTAGGCAACCTATTCCAGCACCTCGCTGTATTTACTACCATACATTGTTCAACCTGTAGTCTGAGCAATTATTTTCAGATTTCTACTTTTTACTTTCTGTTCTAACAGGTTGGTTTGGGTTTTTTTGGTTAGTTTTTGTTGTTTTGTTTGTTGTTGTTTTTCTTTTTTAAAAGATAGTTATTTTGGATGTATCCTTTCTCCCTCCTTTCGTACCCTTACTACAAAGACAAAATAATTGCCTATTTTATTTACAACCTTTCCTATCTATTTTGGGACCTCATCTTTCCTATTCTGTCCCAATATGCCTGTGCTAATTTATATTCAGACTCGATAATCTGATGAAGTAATGATCTGGTTTTAACTTCTCAGTTAGGGGAAGTTGAGGCAACAGATAATGCCTCAATTCCAGAAATGCCTAATGCACTTTTTGATAAAGTTAAAAAACCCCCAAAACTTCAGAAAATGAAATTGCATTGTAATACCTTATTTGTGGAAATAGATCACCCTGCTAATAATAAAAGCAATCAAACATGGAATGCACTCTGTGAGGAACCTGGGAGAATAAGAATAGAAAAGTAGATGAAAATCACATTAAAGGTTTTCTACAATTTTAATGACCTGTGAGTGCATTTCCAAATTAATTTAAATATTTAAAGCAGTGCTCTATGCACAGTCTTAACCTAAGAATATTTATGCTATTGATACTGACTTATTAAGGGCTAGACATGCAAACAGTTTAGCCCAATTGCCTGTTGCTGTATGATTTACTTGAGACTTGTAACAAAATCTTAAAATCAGAAGAGTACATTGTCTCTCAGAACAATTCCAGGTGCTTTTTCACTGTTTCAGTGATAAACTTATATTGAAGAGACTTTAGGTTTTAAATTATGTGTCAGCTTTTACAAGATATCAGAATAACACAATATATGTCTGTCCTTGAAGGAAATGTTCTACCTCAGCTATGAGTCATATTTGCATCTACTTAAAAGTGATTTAACAAATGCCTGTGCTATTTAGTGACAAGACACAGAAAGGATTTTAAATCATTTTCATCACCATAGTTCACTCCTATGTAACTGCACAGTTAATAAAAACATCTATCATTTTGTCTCAAGGATACAATTTCATTATAATGCACTTGCTTTTTACTGAATGTGATATAATCCAAGCACCTACATTTTAAAATTGGATAAAATGTTTACTCTGAACTTTTGCAAGCTTTAAGTGTTCACTTATATTTACTGAAAAGAGCTAAACAACATTTCACGGTGAATTTTACCTAGATTTCCCATATTCTCTGTTTTCTTTCTCTATTTTGTCCTAAATGTGCTGTTTGAATACAGGATTTTTAATTGCATTTATTCCTTATATATATTCCTCACCCAAACTCCATTGGACAGTTGGACATTTTATGCTGTGACTCTTTATACCTCTGTGGTATAGTGAGAATTTAAATGAAGAGTAATCTTAATCTGAATACATGTAAATCAATTTTACTACCCCAAAAATCTTTTTAGTATTGTAAATGAGAAAAAGACTACTATTAAAGGTACATTCTTCAGTTAAGACATTGCTACAATAATTCATTTTAAGAAAGAACATAAGTCACATAAGACACAGCAGAATGGAAAAGATATTTTGATGTAGGCCAAAGGAGATTGGGCACCACATAAGTTTGATTCCAAGTATCACACAACATGACCTTAAGGAAGGCAAGTCACTCATTTACACTATCCTTTTGACTGGAACAAATACTCAGACAACTTAACTGTTGAGTAAGAAGGCACCATTTTATTCAGATAACTTATAACTGTAGTTCAAAAAATGTGCACTACAGGACAGAATTCTCCAAGTATCTTTGTTTTAAACACAATTTTAATTCACCCCTTCACCCTCCACAGACGACTCCTCCTCCTCTGCCATTTATTCTAACAGCCTAAGCAATTAAGAAAATGACAATAAAGTAGTATCCTCTGTTAGAAGAAGAGTAATTTTTAGAAAAAAAAACCAAAAACAAAACCAAAACCAAAACCAGAATAGAAGCAGGAACTGTGAAAGAAAGGCATGGTTCTGTTGTTGGGAATGATGTTAGTCTCGCACCTAAAGTTTTAGATTGTTGCCTAGCCATGGTAAAATCTAGTACATTCAAACTTGCCAATATTTTCTGATGTCTTATTTCTGGAGCTACTCCAGTTTTCTAATCCATTGATTAAATAAAGACATCAGGGCCTCTGGTAGGACTCATTTGGGAAACATAAGATCTGCAGAAACACAGATGCTTGCCAGAACCAGTCAACTAACAGTGCTCATGAATTTCAAAGAACAAGAAAGCACCAGGCATGCACACTGGCTGTGTAGAGTTTATATATTATGGGGGTGAAACATGAAGTCCAGTGAAGTTTACTATAAAAACCCTGTTGACTTCAATAGAAGCAGAAACAAAACCTAAAATTTTGTAAGCCAAGAAATACACAACTGCTCACAAGTCAAAGTAAAAAGAAGAGCTACCTCTAAGAGTCTAAGATGGAAATTTCTAACCACAGAACAAAAACCAGGAACATTGAGATGGAGTAACTGGCAGGTGCCTCAGTAACACTCAGATAGATACTAATAGGTGGAAAGGCAGTGAAGGGAACTTTTTCCAATACGTGGTAAGAAGCATTTCAGAAAGCAATTGAATATATAAGTATTTTAATTTTTTAATAAGAGTTTCAGAAGAATGAAAAGGGATAAAAATAAAATGGCACACTTGTCAGAGGAGAGGTACATTGTCAGTGTCAGACAGAAGTAGTGCCCTTGAAAAATAGATAGAAAACATTAAAAAAGTAAATCACCATGGACAGAGTCTTGTGAGTACAGAAGAAAGACTGAAGCTGATTCTGACTACATCAATTTAAACTAAAGCTTTTTTGTTGTTGTTCTCAAAAGCCAGTTTAAACTCTAACTGTGGTTTTCAAACAAAAATAGCCCAGGGTAACAGTTTTAAGAGCTTAAGAACTTTTAGCTATTAGGGTGTTTATTTTGACTTGGAAAAATAAAAAGCACTGTCATATGGAACCTCAGTAAACAAACTAAGCAGAATAAAGAAAATGAACTCCTTTCAACAGTAAAAAAAAAAAAATTATCAGGAATTAATTTTGATTTCCATAACTCCCAAATTAAAGCAGCAACACACCTTTGGTATCCTCAAGCTTAAAAGCTTTCATTGACTATGAAGAAATCACCAACTTTTCAGCCTTACTCTCCCAGATGTTATGTCTTTTAGAACTGTCTGGAACAGACACGTTGAAATACTTGGAAAGTTTGCAATCAGTACAGAATAGGGTAGGATTTCTCCAGCTGCAAAAGAAACATAACAGAATAACAATCTGGTGCTCTTCCTCTGCAGGGTGATTACATGAGACTCTTGAAAAGTATCTTGCTAGCTTCAATTAATCAGAGGTCCTGTTATTCACTAAAAAATTAATTGCAATAGTAACTTATATTAAAAATAATGACTTTGTTACCTAACTGGCCTATTTACTAAGTAAATAAGACTCTCTAAGTATAACCAATTCTATAAGTATAAACATAACCCAGTCATGTTGGACAAGCATTCTTCACCAGAACTTCGTAACAGCTTGAAGGGTAATTTGGATTAGAGAGAGAAACCAGAAAGGATGCTGTATACCTTCGGATAGATCTTGTCTGTCTTCTTTATATCTTTGACTGGCTCACGTGAAGAGCTTTCAACATCCAGGATTTTTTTCTGCCTAGCTTCCTGAAGAGTTTTCTGGGTGAGACCTTCCAACTCTTTCTTCTTTTGACATCTGTGACCTGCTATAGGACAAAACCAACAAAAATATTACCAGAATGCTTTTTTTTTTTTACTCACTCTTCTGGAAGAATTACCTTTCCTTAACACGTTTCCTTAGCTGCACATGTAAAATTCTAAAAGAAACACAACTTTATAAAAAGGTATTCAGGTGACTGTGCCATCCAAGACTACGTATAACTGCTCCACAAATTACTTTGGTGTGATCCATTTCAGTTTACCTAATGGTACCCTAGATTTTGCACCTAAAGTGCAGCACAAGATTAAAATTTTTTGGTATTGGAGAAAGTCACAGGAAAATGGATGAAATTCTTTTTTTTTTTTCCCCTCCTTACTACGGAGAAACATCATCTCACTTCATCCCATCCAACATCTACTACTAAGGCATTATTTCGATTCAGTCTTAATTCCCATTTGCTTCCCTATACTTTCTTGCAATGCACCTTTCAAACAAAGAATTACTTATGAACAGGTAACTCAGCAAACAAATCCTAAGCAGGCAGCAAAGCTGTGAGTCATCAGAATAGGCTGAAATGAATCTGAGGAAGAGTACAGCACACGTGACCTATCACACAACACATCTGCCACAATCTGGCAGAAAGGACAATGTTCTCTGACAGTCTTTATATTGGCAGCTCACATATCTGAATAGAGTTCCTTGGGATGCCTGTATCTTGTTGCAGCGTGTACGTGCACCTACAGGAAGGAGAATGCAACACTGAATTCCAACAGGATCTGGGCACTTAAATCCCTCCAGTTCTTTGAAAAAAATCTCAGATTGAAAACCACATTAGACAGCTCAAATCAAGAATGAAATAAATGCACTTCACATATTTCTAAATGCTTGCTCCTGTAAAATAGTTTTATTCAGACCTTGACACTAAAATGCAAACTTTGACTTAAAGGGAAGAAAAAAAAAAAAAACAAAAAAACAACCAACCAGCAAGAAACCCCAACAAAATCACCCTCTCCACTCTTGAGACAAAAGAAAACAGATCAAGTAAATGGTAAACCTTCCCAGATACCCAGTCCAACAAAAACTGTAGCTGATAAAAAGAAGTGTGCCTGGTCTAACAAAATGCCAGCTCACTACTTCAATAGTTAAAGCCACTATCCCAGATGACCTGAATAATAACTTTCTGTGGGGAATTGGATACTGCAAAATTAGATTGCCTGTCAAACACTTTCTATGTGCTCAGTAACTGTTACCCACTATCACGTTGTTCACAGGGCACCTGGGTTTTTGTGCTTTCGAAATACATACACTTATAAACTAACAGTTATGGCAGTTGAAGGGCTTAAAAAAGTCAGTAACCATTAAAAAACCCCAAAAGACAAAACAAACAAAACAGAACAAAAGAAAAAGGAAAAAAATTAAAAACTCTGAAGAATTGTTTCTATTGCACTAAGATGTCAACAGCTTGTGTTGACAGATTTTCTGTTCTGATCGCATTATAGATGGAACGGGGACAGCAAGGTTTAAGTGCTCTAACTGGTGCATTTCAGATTTCTTTTTCCATGACCTTCTAACAGCAATTACATTAGATTAAGGAAAAGCATAGTTAACAGGCTTAGAGATGAGTTAATTCAACCATAAGTGAAGAAACTCATTGAGTTCAACTTTTTAATATAATTGGGTAATAAATAGGCAGCTGTTGTTTTCAGGAAATACAAGAAATGTACTGAGTAAGTAAGTTTTATAACATGTTTTTAGAGCCAGCTGTTCCAGAGGTGTTCACTTAAGTTTATAAGCGAGCCACAATCAACATTGCTCAATTCCTTCAGGTGAAAGTGGTCTTTTTTCAGAGGATCACTTCACATGGTGTCTTGATCTGTACATATTAGTGCAAGTGCTCTGTTAATATACACCAATAATCTAACTAAAAAATATATTATTTCTCTTTCATAATTATATCCCTCTATGTATGTTTTTTCTACCACATCAGGGAGGACCAGATTTAAGATAAAGCTAGTTTTTAATGCAACCCTTAATCTCAAGAGCCAATCATTTTAAAAAATCTAAACTCAAAATAGAAGTTTTCCTTCACAGCTGGCTTCTGAGCGAGCATAGCACGTATATTAAAAAGTCCACAACATGACCGAGTCCTAATCCTAACTGTTAAGTACTTCCTCTTCCATTAATTTATTAAATATTTGAAGGATATACTAAATGTCCTTCCTATCAACTTCAAACTAGCAAGGTAGGTAAATAGGAAATAAAAAACTTGAACTTTTAATATGCAAGACACCTAAAGAAAGCTTTCTCTTGAAGGGTTTGTGTACAAAGCATTGTTTGCAAAGCTAAACAGCAGTCTGGCAGTGAGGCAGCAAAAAACCCTAGGAAACAAATTACATGCTCTGTATCACGGATGTGCTCTTCAGGACTCTTTCAGTCTGAAATCCAAAGCCTAAGTAGTTAAGTCCAAAATATTTGTCCTTTTTTTTGTTTTTCTACAGAGCCACCAGATTCAACTTTACAATGCAAGCTCTGAGAATACTACGAAGCTTCCCTTCTTCATTATTCACTATCACTCATTTGAAAAAAACACAAAACCCAAATAAAAAAGATGAATGCACAATGGTTTGTATATGCAGGACCTCACTGTCACTATTCAAAACCTTGAACAGTTCTGCAAATCCAGAACTGATCCACAGCTGCTCTCAGTGCCCTGCAGCAAAAACCAAAGAACAACCAAAAAAACCCACCACCACCACCACCAACAAAAAAGCAGATGTAGTTCTCCTTACAGCAGAGATGTGCAAGTCCAGCATCAGTGGTTCCTTCCAAACTAAGAACTTAGAGAAAAGCACAGCAAACTTTTCTCCAGTATCTGCACACTGCTTGCTTCTCAAGGTTGCATTTATACTGTCTCAGGAATAAGAATTCAAAAGGCAATGGAACATGACCATCTTTCAAGAAGCAGCAGAAAGTATCTGAGTAAGAGACAGTATCACCCAGTGAAACATTAGTATAACCTACAGAGAGCAGTAAAAATTATGTAGTAATAGAGGACGAAGCACAGGAAAGAAATGAACAGAAATACTGCTTAATTTATGATACACAGTGTAGGAAGCAAATTAAGGCTTGCACAAGCACATGGGTGGCTGATGAGTTTAATAATTTGTGTTGAAGACTAAATGACTTTTAAAAATATCATTATTTATAAAGTGCTCCCCTGCTTGTGATTTTTTGGTATGCTAAAGCACTCCCAAGAATTCTGGAGAATAAACAAGCAATGTGAACAGCTAGCGTGGTTTTTCGAATCGCTCAAACAACAAATGAAAGTATGTGTAATATAAACAAGAAACAGATGGGGGATCTATACTGTAAAACACCAGAACGGGGAAAGAATTCATCCTCAAAAGCCAAAATATAATGAGAAATTGAATGTTATATGCCCTAAACTAATACAAAATAAAAAGCCCATTCTCTACCTCCCTATCTGAAGTGGGATAAAAACGAGCACTTTGCTTTTTAGTGAGGGAGAGGTATATACTTCTAGTTATAACAAGATTTAAAGACTACAGCAGAGTATATCCAGTACATACAGCCACAAAAAGGAATTCTGAAGTGTGCCTTGTTGAGGAGGGACATAAAAGAAAAAAAAAAGGCATCAGAATCCTAAACTAGAAAGGTACTGTGAATACTGAAGAGGTTTGCTGCCTGCCAGTACTTCAGCATTCCACCGTGTTAGCACATCTGAAGTCTGTATTCACAGAAGTTACTAGTTTAGTAGCTATTTGCTTGTATGTAAAAGAAAAGCATACCTTAGTTTATACTGTTTAAGACTACAGACTTATCTCACTATCAAATGTGGCTGCAATTGGAAAATAGGTTCCAAATTATTAGTGGAAGTGATGCTCACAAAGAATGCGACAGCATGCGCTTCATTTACTCAGGAAACCAGAGGTGCTAGGTCTGGGTTTTTTTTTCCACAATGCAGTTCAAAAACTAATTTAATAATTATGCATTTATTCAAAACACCAGAAAGTAGCACAGTACCATACAGATAAAGATATTCTAGCAAGTATTATATAACCTTAGGAACCTCCTGTAAAAATGTGACATGAGGCTGAAACAAGAGGCTGAATTTCATAACACCAGTATTATCAAAATGCTTCCAGACCACCCTACACACCTGCTTTAAGCTGAAAAAAAAAACCACTCATAAAAAAACCTGTAACGAGTACTACTGAATAAAATAAATTCAGAGAAAATAGATTTCTAGGATGCAGTCCTTGCACAGTTACTCATATTCCATATTGCCATCAGCAGCCTCACTGTCTTTAGAAGACACATTTTAGAATAAATATTCAAATGATAAAATTGCTGCTTTGTCATCAAGACACCTGATAAAATGTTTAGAGAGCAAGCTTTTTTGATTTACTGTTACACCAGATTTTAAAATGCATTACAACAACAAACTATAACAGTCTGAATATTTTATGGGAATATTTTACCTTTTTTCATGGGAATCTGAATCTCATATGTGGACTCCAAGTTCTGTAATTTGGCTTGCAAACCTGTAACCTAATTTGAAACAGGGGAGATAAAAGAGAAGAGGTAATATGCCAGCATTGCTTTTGAACTGTCTGCTCACAACACACAGCATTTATGCCTGCATATTTAAGGAATAAATACCATCTATAAATTTTTACTTTTCTAATAATTGTCTCAGTTATATTTTGGAAAAGCCCAATGAAACAGAGAGATGAAATACAAGACATGCAGAATGTCTCAAAACACTTTAACAGCTCTATTAAAACAATGCAGACATGTAGAGTATTAGGGCTCTTACTGTACCATCTACTTTTAGCCACTCACTGCTCTGATCTTTAACTTAATGGTAAATTATAATGGGCAGCTTTGTCATAAGAAAATGCCACAAAATGTGGTGTTGTGTTACAAAAATGCCACAATTCCAGGATACCTGCAGTTCATAACTGGATAGTGGTGGGGTTTTTTGTTTGTTTGGTTTTTTTGTTTGTTTGGTTTAGTTTTTTTCAGATGTTCCTGAAATTTCATAGCACTGGAACTGTTCTGTGTTTTCTACTCCTGATTCAGCATAACTATATATGGACAGTAACCTTTCTTTTTCCATAGGACATTTACTTATTGAAATTTCAAACATAAAATCCTTGGTCTTTTAAAAGTAAGCCCTGAGGTGACCTGAGAAAAATTGGAGGCAAAGGGAGGGAGGAAATGAGAGATGAGGCCTGTTAGAAGAGAGTGCAAGCATGATAAATTCCTTTCCTGTTACCCACATATAATTGATGCTACTGCTGAAATGCAATGCATTTTGAGAGGTTTTCTTTTTTCCTTCTTTTTTTTTTTTTTGAAAAAGCAACTTATTGGTTAAACATACACAAGATAATTCTCTGTTCTCCATCTATCCTGTGCTTATACTACTTCCCTCTAAAGGGGTAGAGTATCTTGTGTATCAACCTATACATCAGGTGAGATTACAGGAGTAAAAATACTACTCTGTATTATACTCAAGACAGAAGAAAAACTGTCTCTGCTATCTTAAGGTATTATTTCCTAAACTAGTAGGTCATTCCTGGGTATATTTCAGAAAAAAAGAAAATACATAGTAATAAAGGAAGTTAAAACAAGAGATTTCTAAAGGCATAGATGGAAACACGTGAATACCACCCTTTCCTTAAGCTGTTGACCCTGAAAGTATAACAGGGTCTGCACACTGGTGACACAAATAGAGCAGCACTTAGCAAGAACAGCCCGAGAACTACAACTTTGTGGCCCTAAGTTTCACATTCCTTGAATATTATCATTTTGCCAAATGCCATGAAACTTATTAAAATGCTCTGCTTCAGACTACTGTCTGAGTTGCTTTAACAGAAATATCCTGTGTATTTACCAAAGGAAAATCCAAAAAGATTCCCTACAGCTTTGCAAGGGGCATTCACCAGGGCTTTACCTGTCCAACTGCTTTGTCTCGTTCCAAACTAGTTAACATTTTCTGTCTCAGTGTAGTCTGGTATTTTTCAGTCAACTGCTTCAGCACTGGTTCGTAGGATGCATAGTGTGCCTTCAGCCTGTGAACGCAGAAGAGGGGACAGGACTCCTCAAAGCTGAGTTATACCAGAGACTTATGTTGGCTCATTTTTTCTTGTGCCCCCATATAAATGAATAAAAGTGCCAAAAGGTCAACACAGAGAAGACAGGAAAGGTATTTTGTATGTGACCACCCAAGTGGAATACCATAAGGTTTAAACAAAACAAAACAAACAAAAAGAAAGATCAGTAAGAGGATTCATAGTTTTAGTCCTATCTCTTAAAACAATCCATCCCATTTGGACCCGTTTAGTCCTTTGTACACATACTGCCCATTATTGTTAATTCCCATTTTCTTGCAGACAAAACAGTTGCAATATGATTACTAATTCTTTCTCCACTTTTCCATTACATTTAGAATACTTAGCCACTTTAATTCTTCAGACCAACTACAAGTCATATATAATCTCTCCAGCAAAAACATGACACTAAAAAGCTTAAAATAAATACTGCATTTTGCAAAAAGCTGATACACAGAGGGCAAATCAGTGAACAGTGCTCTTGCATTAGTACATATGGATTTCAAGGTTAAAGACATAGAATATGTAGCTGTTATTACATGCATTGATTGATAATATCAACAAAATTTTCTGAGTTGTTGTTTGGAGCTGCAGATGCAAGCCACTCCCCAATGTTATTTTAGAACAAGTGCTGGCATAAACATGCGCAAAGAACCGATTCTAAACTTTCACCAGGCCCACAATATGAAAGTTCTACTAACAGAGGCAAAGTAGCACACCAGCCAATAGAAAACTTAGATAAATGCAGAATGCCAAAGTTATGGAATTAAGTATTATAAAATAAATTATGCTAGCTCAGTACCAAGAGATTAAGGTTTGGGCTTGTTTGTAACCAGCATCAAATGTCATACAGGTTGGTCAAGATGTCATAGGACAGAAAAATACCAGCTATGGGAATAATGAAGGCAAAAGTTCTGAACTCAGTGTGATACCAGTTACACTTAAACAGGCTGAAAGATTTAAACTCAGAAATCACTACATATTTATGGGGGGAAAAAAAAAAATGGGTAAAAGAAAACATGTATATTTTCAACTATTAAAAACATTATGTACTTACTAGTGCCACATCACACTATGGAAAATAGATATTAAAAAAACATTAGAAATTGTTTAAGAGAAGTAGCAGAATGGTCAGATGGAAGTGGTAGTTACCAGGACAGTAACTAAATGCAGCTAACTTCACTTGAGCACTTTAAATTCCACAATGTCATCTCGTTATCAGGCAACAATTGAATATGTTCTCTTTAATGCTACATGTATAGTAATTAGAAGAATTCTTTACCTTTTAATGTCACAAATAAGCCTGTTTTTCTCCTGAATCACTCGCTTATGATGCATTCGATGGAAGTCCCGTTCTTTCTTCATTTTTAGGAAAGCCTCTTTTGCTTTGCTATATGAAAAGAAAAATGCAAGAGAAATATTAGTTTGTTCCTATTAAACTGGTTATCAAGGTATACCATAGAATGGTAGGGTTTGGAAGGGACCTCTGGAGATCAAGTCCAAGCCCCCTGCCAGCACAGGAACACCCAGGGCAGACCACACAGGAACAGATCACAACAAATAGGGAGCTATCTTTCAGATCTGCACATGCACAAGTTAGAAACTTTTGGTAGTATGCCCAGTGGTGGAGGACATGTACTTCTGAGATCTTTTTGCTTCCAGCTGATGTACAAAAGCCATGGGTACTCTTCACCTTTCCTCAGCTCCTTCAGACAGAATCCATAAGGATTGTGGCATTATAAATCTCAGTTTAGGTCAACTTTACTTTTAAGCACTAGGGATCTTGGAGGTATGTATTCAAATTACAGGTGATCAGAAAACAATATTCTTGTTGTGGGTTTGAAATTCTATATGCAAAGGTATTGTAATACTAATTTTCTACTAACTACATCACATCTGGAGCCCAACATGATGGTACATGCTAGAAGGACATACACAGCGGAAGGACCTTATCCTTGCCTTGCGAATACATGCATTTAGAGAGCTTATGGAAAAAAAGTTGGGCTAGAAAAGCTCTAGGGTGTATTCAGTCACATTTGCAGATTGTTCCCAAATGTCGCCTGTATGCAACAGCAGGAAGCAAAAGGAATTAGTTTCAAAATTAATTGCAAACATACTGATAACTTGTTATTCACTAAGCATTTTTTACACAGCCATGGGACAGCCCGAGATATTCCGCTCTGTAACAAAACCACCCTGAGTATATTCCTTGGTTTTACTGAGAAGGGTCTGGGAGGAAAGATTAGTAGATTAACTGTTTATTTGTAAAGGAATCTTGAAATTATCTTCCACAGATATCAGGTA
The DNA here is from genome assembly GCA_013399075.1 of Chloroceryle aenea. NCBI lineage: Eukaryota > Metazoa > Chordata > Aves > Coraciiformes > Cerylidae > Chloroceryle > Chloroceryle aenea. Next base: position 117,412 of record VWZY01000515.1, read on the forward strand.
TTTTGTCTTTGCAAAAATAAAGCTCAATTCCTTTCCAACAGGAGTTGAAGAGTTAGGAAAACCACTATGACAATGGAGTATGCCAAAAACCACAGACCCAGGAAGATTTTTGCAACTGCCAGTGTATTATATTTAATTGTAAAAATAATTTATCTTATATATATGCATTTGCTGTATTTATTACTTATAGAAACTACCACATCGGAAGGACCTGAATATGTGCACCCTGAATTTATGCCACGATTCATCAGTCAAAGCTGAGAAAAAACTGACAGGGAAGTGACAACGGGAAGGGCTGCACATGCAGAAGCACAGTGAAAAGCTCACAGAAGCTGTGGGCACACACATAGCTTTGCCTCTGCACAGATACTGGTATTGGGATAGAGAGTATAGATTAATGATTCTGCTCAAGCTGCTAGGAACAAGTGAAACATTTGAGAGGTAAATGACTCAGCAGTCTCTGGACAGTTCTGTGCAACACCATTCACAAAATCTGACTTGACATAAGATCTTGAACACAAAACCTGCTCCTTCAGAGCTAAGCAGATGGCTTGCTCTAAGAGTAAAAGACGTTGCTATAGCCATAGCAAAGTCAATATCCATTTCTTTTAGTGAAGATATATATCAAAGACTGCAGGTCTCTCCATTTAAACCTTTCTCAAGCAAGTAGTTTCATAAAAACAGCAGGAGGATAGGGTCCAATAAATCCAAGCAGGGATTTCCAAAGGTGAGTTACATGCCCCGTTTTCACTGAATTTAGGTGAGACTTTATTGCCCAAGATGCTGCAAGTTGTAGTCCTAAAATTTTAAGTGAAATAAAAACAGTTCTAGAAAGCATATATTCCCATGCTTTTACTCTCCCTTGCTTATATAGCATTTAGCAGCAAGGATGCTATATGTACCACCTAAATGGATTCATTTAAATATGATGCATAACACAAAAACTGTGCATTTTATTTTTCTCATGGCCTAAGTGGAGAAATATTTGCAAGAATAGTTAGATTTTGGCACAGAAATGGGAGATCAGGTGAGCATTTCATTGCTGGTGACAGCACTAACAGTAATAATAAATAGGACTTCCAGGATTGCTTTATATTTTGACTCTCGCTGTATATTTATGAGCATGTCTCCAAAAATCAGGACAGAAAGGTACTTGCAAATGTTTAAACTTGCTAACTGATGTTTCTGAACTCAGTTACAAACCTCTGACAAAAGCTGTACCCCAGTTTCATTCTACCTACCTAATAAATTCCTAAACATTTTAAGAGCTTACAAATACCAGTTTGTAGTCCCTGTGATTAACACAATCTTTAACTTGATACACCATTATTTTGTCTACCTAAATGTTTAAACACAAAGGCAATACAAGGGGCCTGGCCATAGGAAAGCACCAAGATATATGGGATTCAAGCTTTTTTAAATCATCAGCTTGGCAGAATTATATGTTTCTACAAAATTGCAGCCTCTTATTCACCTCAAGCAAATTCTACTAGAATATTAAATGCTTGAACGACAAATTTCCATTGAAGACACTAAACTAAGATTAACTAGTCTCTTATAAGAGTTAATTTTCAGAGAGTTATTTTCAAATTTTACTGGCATATTGGAAAGAATATCTAAGTTTCTCTTAAAGAAATACTGCAGTGGGTACCCAACATCCCTTACCAATCAGGTTTCAACTGTAGCCTTCGAGGTAAAAGAATGAATAGAAGTACACTTCAGGTATGACTTTAACTACTGTCACAATGCAAACCAGTGTAAAACTAGGTTTGATTTCTATCACAACACCATGCCTAGTTTTACAATCATAGAATCATGACTATCCTATTTAAATACAGCTTAGCAGTGTATCTAAACCCTAAGGTAATAAATTAAGGTCATGTTTGAAGTCATGTTTGATCAGGCTATTTAGGTGTTTGGGGTTTTTTTAGGTGTTTTTTTGTTATGGGTATGACTGGACTTGGTGATCTAGGAGGTGCTTTCCAACCATGAACATTCTGTGATGGTACAGTAAAGCTCCCTTACCTTTAGCTTTCAGGTGAAAGAATTATGCTGATATTTATTTCTTTTAATGTGTGCATTCAGGGATTTTGTTACATCTCAAGACGCCTTCAGACAGTGGACAACCTATTAAAACCATGTACTTACTGTCTACAGGATGTGAAGCTGACTGTGATTTTTCTCTTTAAATAATGAAACACTACAGTGAAATGTAACCAACAGCCTGCAATCTATTCTATTTTCCCATCTGCTTGCCATGCAATCATGTAAAGATGATATTAAAATACCCCAAATACAATTACAGTTAGCTTCCAGGCTCTGAATTTCTTCCACCAATTGCTAAACAACATTAGAACAGGAGGTAATTGGTTTACAGTCATTTACCCTGGGCCCCCATACTGCCTAAGTCCCCAGTAACATCTCTTTTCTGCGAGATGGCTGTTGGGAGTACCAAGCTCAGAAATACCAAATGTAATTAAAAGCTTTCTTCAAATACACTTCACAGCGCTGTAATTCACAATTAAAGTTTGCTGACTAATTACAGAGCAATATACAAGGCTTTCTTTGCTCGCAAATCCTTGGTTTCTAAACACTGAAATCAGCATGCTCTTAAGCATTCTGTTTTCAGCATAAGCTGGTGAATTCTCTCCCAATACCCGAAACCTCATATGGTCATCCAGGGAATTCTGGCTCCTGCTAGAATATTTTCTCTCTCATAGCAAGGGTACTGACTCCAGTTATTGAATGTATGAACAAGAAACATGCTGTTGCTGGTCACTAGAGTAAATGGATTTAGTATAGAGTATAATGACCAGATTTATCCAAAAGACACAAAGGAACACCCTGTTTAGGTTTCCTCACACAGTAGAATGTGAAAAAGCAGGGCACAGTTTCAGTCCATGGATTTCTTTTTTAGCACTGTTCACTTCAATGAGCACTGGGAGTTTTATTTAACAGATAGCCTGTAGGAACCTAGCATATTGGCAATGTCTCTTTCCTCTCCTGCCTTCTCCCTGCTGCACATGATCGTGTCATCTTTCAGCCTTTTAACTAGACATCTGCTACAATAAATTTTCTGGCATCCCATATAGATAATCTTATGGGAAGAACCCAACACATTCACGACCGCAGTGAAATGGTTTTGAGCTTTATGTAGTAATTCAACAAACCCAGGAAACTCTTCTTGAGTTGTAATCCATTCAGATTATTTTGCTATAGCATGTTCTGCATCATACTGGGGGAAGGGGAGAGGGGGAGGAACAAGAAACAAAACAAAACCAAAGCAAAACAGCAAAAAAAACCCCACCATACACACAAGCCACAAAAAAAAAAACAAACCCAAAACAAACCAGGAAAGCCTGCTACAATTTCTGAATGGCCAGAATTGTCTTTTCTCCATTCACTATGCTTTACTGCTTCTTACTCTCCCACTCAAATGAGACACAACCTCTATCTAACTATCCACTGTCCAAAGAAGCTGCAGAGTAAAATAGAGGAATGTTTCCCATATGGCTCACCTCCCAGTGCAAAAGTACATTTAGACAACAAAATATTTCACTTGATTAGTAAAGCTGTTTACTTAACTATTAGAGTATTAATCTAAAATGTGATCAATCATTATCATTGGAAACTAATTTGTCCTTATTAGCAACAATAATTAGTTAAGATCTGAGTAGCTATTTTTCATATACAGGAACAATCTAAAGGAAAATTAGTAGCCCAAGCAATCTTGAGGAAAATCAGAGATTGAGTTAACTTGTTTTTAATAGCTCCCTACTTTTAAAGTAGAACTATAAACTGGCAAAATTGAAGTGAGCACATGAATAGGTCTCAGGGTAAATTCTCAATGTACATACATGTGCAGACACATTCTTCAGAAAACTTTGCCTTACATATAGTTCATTATTGCACCTCTCCTTTATATATATACATTATATATAAAGTATAAATATGTATTTTAACTCTTATGACCAATGTACACATAAGTATAATGAGGGTAATTTACCATGACATAACCATTTACCACCAGGACCAGAGTTATAGATTTTTTTGCAATTAAAAAAAAATGAAGAACAAGTGTTTAATGGTTTTTTTTTCCTATGTTGGTATTTTGTGGTAGCTGTAATTTATAGTGCTGTATTTTAATACAAAATGCACATAACCATTTCTTTAGTTCTGCTACAAAAAATGAGTATAGTACACAATTTGTTGTGATTACTGGATACTGAAAATTAGTTTCTACAGTCCAGTAAATACAAATAAAAGAAATTAAGATTTAGAATTCAAAGAAACTAGAACTTTAATCATAAATGTCAACTAGAAGTAAAAATATGTGCAGCCAGCATAAGATACACAATCTCATTATTTCCATTAGGTACTTGGGTTTACTTTATCTGGCCACTTACTACTGCATAGCAAGGTTTCATTAAGGCCATATAACATACTTCACAGCAAGTTTATAGCTTTCCAAATCTTTCCTCAATTGCATATTCTCATCCTCAAGTTGCTGGTTGCGGGTGTACACAGAGGGAACCAATTCAGTATCTTCAGCTGTGATCACACCTCTCTCTATCAGTTCATACCTAGTGGGGGGAAAAAAAAAAGGAAACCAAAGGGATTTTATTCCATGTTTTCTTATTTTTTTTTCAGTTCACTGATGTCTCCTTTCTAATGATAGCATTTACCTAAACTGAAATCACAAAGATAGTTATCTCCCTTACTGATCATTAACAATTAGCAACAGTACTACCACATTGTGTTCTAATTTACTGCTTTTCATTCTAAAATGTATTATTGCTCAAATAATACATGTGTCAAAAGACATCCTGTGTAACATAGTACCTGAATTTAAACAACTGTTCTTTTCCTTCCTTTCTTCCAAATAGCTTAAATAAAAGACAGGGGGAAAAAGTTTTACAAATAACATCTGTATATGCAGTCCTTTTTACCTCATATGTTCAATTACATGCAAGATTTTATTTGTTTTTAGGACTCAGATATGATGATAAAGCTGCAGATAATCTGGATGAATGATTCTAGGAGCTATCTTCACCATGGAACAGAGCTCATCTAGGGAAATTCTTCATTACTTTTGTTGCCCTCTCATTTAATTATGTTGACCAGTATTTACCTATCTTACCCATCCCCAAGAAAACATGCTTTAGTTATATATCTGTACAAATTAACTTGCACTGAGAAGTAAAAGGGAATCAAGTAATGTTGTGTCTCCATAGCCCCTGGCAATAGAGTCTATTCTGTCAGTCTCACACCTTTTAGGACTATCCATATTTTGGTAAAAATGTCAATAAAGCAAAGAATACTCTAACAGGCAGTGAAAAGGACTTGGGCATTGACACTATTCATTTTAGGCTTAAAGGCATTTAAATACAGAGCAACTGTAAGTACCTAAGTATCTTCTACAGAAAAAAAAAATAATTAAGAAGAGCAATGATACTAGAAAGGATTCACAGAAGCTAAATTTGATCAAAAAAAATGTGACTGTCCCTACAGAAAAGAATCTTGTCTGTGTAAGGAATGATTAGAAGCTATCAGGATTTGTAAAAGTATTTCAAAAGGCATTAAGATTCAAGTCTCCAGGCACAAGAGCAAGATGCTTCTGTGCCAGCAGACATTGCAGAGGGGATTCCAGTACACCTATGTACAGAGCATCTACTTCATCTAATTCTGTCCCGAGATGTAGAAACGCAAGACCTTCAGCAGTCATGAACTTCTGCACACCCACTGAAGACAATGGTAATGGGCATTACTGGTATCAGTTCAGCACAGGTTCCATTTGTATCAGATAAAAACTATAGCCCCACAATCTTCTTCCTTGCTGGTCTTCACAGAATGGCTGGGGTTTAAAGTTGGTTTTGTTTTATGGGATTTTTTTGGTTGGTTGTTTTTTTTTGTTTGTTTGTGGTGGCTTTGGGTGGGGTTTTTTGATATATATATATATATGTTT
>VWZY01000515.1:123546-134203 GCA_013399075.1 Chloroceryle aenea
AATAAGAAAGTATGGAAAGAGATAGAAATTATACTAAATGCTATGTCCTGCACTCAGACACAAATGATAGATTTGAAAGTTAAGACAGTAAGTAAAGCATTCCTCTATCAGTAAGCCATGTTATTTGTAGTGTTTGTAGAATAAGGGATTCCTACTTGATGAGAAATTTTTATTTATTATCCTCCAAAAAAAAAATAAAAAATTCAAGAGAATGTTAGAAACTCTCAAGTCCAAATGGCTTCTGACAGACCGCTACTTATCTGCATTCTGAGGCTGCTTCTGGGAATGCTCATTTCTATGAATTAAGCCATCACTCACATTCACCACCAGCAGATGGAACGCTTTTCAAAAGTTAAACTAAACATGTCCAAAGCAAAATTCATTCTATCATCACTCCGTTTTCTTAATACTAAGGAAGAAGCTTACTTGTCTTAAACCAAACCAAACAAACACAAAACAAAACCAAAACCCACCCAACCAAGAAAAGTAATTCAAAATCCCAAACAAAAAAAAACAACAAAACAAAACCAAACAACACACAAAAGAAACCAAACACCAAAACCAACAAAAAACATCATTGACTGCTGAGCAGGTACAATTCCTACTGGAAATACCAGATATAAGGGCACTTCTCATTGCAGATGATCACAACTCTTAAACTCCCTGATTTACCAGAAACACTTCACCGCTGATGGCCTGAGCTGCACCTCATGAAAAACCATAAAATTTCTACATAAAGACACATCAGACATGGATAATGGATGAACTTAGCCTCCAGAAAAGCTAAGAACTCTGAAAGACAATTTTAATGAAATATAATTAATACCAATAAATTCACTAAACCCTTGTCTAAGAATACTACTAATATGGAAGATTTTGGGGCATGTAGCAGAAATGGAACAGAAAACCTCACAACATTGTGAAATTCATTTTTCTTTCAGCAACTGAGTCCTGTACAACTTAGAGAACTCCTACATAGCCAGCTGACTGCCCAAGAGCTATTGTTCTCACCTCCTCCCATTACGGGAGGGAGTTCTGATGCAAATTAAATTAGTTCCGTGCACACACAAGTATTTTTCTAAGCTTTTCAGAACAACTGAGTTATTGGTCTTGAATTGCTATTTAAAATTAATCGAGAATCTGGAAACCTAAGAAACAGATGGTCAGCTATAATTTTATGATCAAAACCCAGTGCAGAGTGACTAAAAATAACACTTTATACATTCGATTGAATTCAAGTTTCTCAGAGTTCTACAGGAATGGGGTTGCAGATAGGCCCTGCAATAGACTGATTTATACATATAGCTCAGGATAATCCTTTACCAAGGGATAACTCACCTAGAGGTGCATTCAGGGATTAAAATTTCAAGTTTTAGCTTTTACAAGAGCTTCTTACTGGAAATTATTATTCCAGTTGATAAACTCTTAAAAAGTTTCAGCAGAAGGCTAAGAAAGAAATGAGCACAGAAAAATAAAGCACTTTTTTGCCCTGATGTACTCCTCCAATCTATTATGATATATCAAGTAGAAAATATATATTATATTGTTTAGTAGGCAAGAAATTAGGTATGTCCACATGCTTTTTGCAAATCAAGTTTGAGGTTACTTCACTAGTTTTCTGAGCCAGTTCTAATCCCAACACTGAATCTGTTTCAGTGTTATGTTGTCCTGGAGATGATAATCCTTCATTTCTCTCGGGATTCATGAAATCAGAGCACAACATACATCAATGTGACTACGTGATTTCCAGGCCAAAGAGGACGCTCGGGTCTGCCTGAAATAAGCAGATTGTTTCTACTGTCTTCAGGGAGCTGCGACATGGAGGATCATGACTTCTATCCAATTTCTTCCCTTGGCAAGAAGGAATATTTTTTGTAATGAGTCTACCTTTATGCTCAGGGAAGACAGTAGCTCTGTTGCATGAGCTCCGTTACACACAACCCCGGCAACCTTTGCAAGGCACACACGAGACAGACCTAGCTTTTAACCCTGCTTGGTCACAGAAGCTTCTTCATAACTTTCTACCACATCAAACAGCACAGAACTCTCAAATCATGTTTCCGTAATTAGTCTGCAGCTCTCCTTTTACTCACAAAGCTGAAACACTGCCAGGTCTCTGGGAACACTTGGAGATTACCAGCCCAATGAGCGTTCTAACTAATCACAGCGATAGCTCTGTGCATATGTGTGAAAAGCAAATGATTCATCTGTTCATCAGACTGGCAAGGTGCTGCCAGCAGAGGCAGCTCTTTGGGATTCAGAGGTGTAGGCTGTCAGCTGCGGGAATTTACAGTTGGTCGGCCTTTGCACTTCAGACTTTAAAGCTGTCAATCCTGTATCTTTAATAAGCAAACAAAGCACTAGAAAGTCTTGTATAGCAAAGGAATAGAAAAAATATAATGATAAATTCAGTATTCTAAAATACTTTAAGTCTAATTTCAAGATCCTTAAAGTATAAAGGAAAAAAAAAATCACTACAAGAGTGGTAAAATTATTCACTACATCATACAAAAAGAGGGGGTTTAAAATAAAACAATCAAACCATAACATTTCATACAGCTAGACAGAACAACTGAAAGTTTTATCAGACTCTGAAATAAATATAGATAATTTGGTCCAATTTAAGTGACCTTTAGATCTCAGACAATTATTTCAAAGCAAGCCTTTTGATAATTTTTCTCTACATTAATTAATTTCTCATTTTAAATTCCATTAGTACTTGATCACCACAGCATGAGAGCAAAAGCATCGTCCCAATACATAATGAGGAACCTGAGTACACTAATCTGCTCTCACTTTCATTAATATTGTAAATTATCTATTTCAAACCAACATGAAACATTTTGAAGTAAGGTATTAATGCAGAAAAAGTCTCAGTACACTAAGACTAGATCCTGACAAGCTGAGCTCATTTGTAATACTACAGAAATTAAAAATATTACTTAAGAGAAAAAAAAATATATATGTATAGCTAAGGATTTACAAGATAGGGCCTGCTAAGACCTGCACTTGCTCTGTTAAAAAGCAATTTGAATGTCTCCATTGATATAAATTCAAACTCTAAGTGCTTCAAAGAAAGCTGCGGTTTCATAAAAAGGTCACTATTTATATCTGTCTGGTATTAATTATCTTTCAGCATAAAAACTATTAACCTTCAAACTTCAAGCTATTCATACGAGTTCTTTTGTTGAAAAAAAGACTACAGAATTATAAATGATTCCTTAGAGAAGAGCACTAAGTCACATTGTTTCACTATCCAAAAGCAGATCATTATTAGTTCCAAGAGCAACATCTGATCGGTGAGCTCTATGCTAGTACAACCAGAGCCTTGCAAATAGCAGTGATTCCCCATTACAGAATATTTCTAAGAAAATTTAAAAGCTTTAAGATTTGGAGGAAAAAATAAGATATTTCTAACTTTTCAGAATTACTAAATTTCCAGTTTCAAGAGGCCTTATTAAAAAACTGGAACCTCTCATGTTTAAAAACTGACTGCATGATAATTTAAAGTGAGGTGTTTCCACTTCCCAGGGTCTTTACTGCTTAACTTGTGGATTCAAAGCAAGCTTGTAACTGAAAGCATTTCAATAGAACTTTATGACAAGTGTCATCTTTTGTTCCAAAACAATTCAGTTCTCCACTCAAGGTTTGCAAGACTCTTGGTACATCATTCTTAACCAATAATTGAAAAAGTTTAAAAAGAAATTTATTTTAAAAGGATTATTTTAAAAATCCTGTGGGATTACATACAAGGAAAGCGGCAGAGAAAGGAGTGTTTAGACAAAGGTGCATGTTTAAAATTCTGTGTAAAGTAGGGACAAAATCCCTGAAATTTATAAAACTGAGAAAACTGCTGAAGTTAAATTCTGCTCATTTTTAATTGGACTCATTTGATCCAGTGATGACTTCTACAGTCTATCTGGGGTTAGTTTTCCTTGCTAGTCAATGGAAAGTAGAATATACTTAAAAAATGTAACTGAATTCATTTCACTTTAAGAGATGACTTAAACAACTCTGATGAGCTGCATCCTGAAAAGGATTACTTGTCTTCACTGGCCACAAAGGAGGCCTTACGTGGTCACTTGAGGCTTGTAAATGTCTACAGTTCAGTGACATGCAATACAGTCCTGCACAGGTACCTCTTCAGGAGCTCCCTGGAGTCAGCTTTCTCAAATCCTTTCCTTTAAACAATAGTTTGCATCCTCATTCTCACCACAAATACATTTATTTGGTAAAACACTATGTATTTAAGAATGATTTGTACTCAGAACTGAGTTTTCTGGAAATATACCCTGGAAATATTTCAATCCTGAGCATTTTCTTCCTCATTCTCAAAGTGCCACGGTCACTTAAAATATTTTACCATTCAGTTTGGAAGCAGTTGAGGGTCCTGGACATTCCCAATCTGACCAAGAAATTGCAGAAGTAGTCATCAGTTGTTTCAGGTATTTCAGACACTGATTTCTCAGAAGTCAGAACTGACTGCAAAGCCTGAAATTAAAATTTGATAACTTATTAAACCTACAAGGGGAATCTAATTATCATACCTTCTAATTCTGAAGTCGTCTAAAGTCACTGATCTACTGGAGTACACTGAATGCTCCCCTTGATCAGATCTGTAAACACTGATCCTTCTAATGTCAAGGTCTGTGAAAGGTTAGAGAGAAAGAGCTTAAAACCCACCTGATTGAAGTACTGAGGTATTCTGAACCGTACATAATCCAATATGGACTTGAAACTGTTTAAACTGCTGGATGATCTTCCATCACTAACCAGAGAGAAACTGTTAGTTCTCCCGTACCCTTCCTCAACCTTCAAAACTACCTATGAGACAAATTAGTAGTTCATCTAATGAAAAATGCAGAAATCCAAGGTGATAGTAAAACATCTTCTATTCTTTGTGTAAAGATGCATGCATTGGAGAGACTGAAAGAACTGCATCTCCATCATTAGATCTCTTTGGAAGTCTCAAAGATCAATTCTCCCTTTACTCCTCAACATCCATATGCAGACACTGAATGAGGCTGCCAGACAACATCACTCGAAGTGTTAGCAGACTGCAGATGGCACACTGAGGCTTCACATGCAGCTCCTCCAGTGCCATCAAGACAGGCAGCTATTCAGCTAAGAACAGATCATGGGTCAAGCACAGCTGACAAAAGCAGAATCAAAACAAAACAGAGCAAACCCACTACGGGGGGAATCCCTTTCAGAGCTTTCTGTTGCAATGTAAATTTATTTCCTTCACCCAAACCCATTGAGTCCACTCAGTGCACAGCTTGATATTAATCTCTCCTAGAGAGATTAAGACACAAAGAGACACAGAAAAGGTAAAATATGACTCAGACTACCCCTCTGCAAAATGTATATCAGCTGACTCTGCCACAACTTGGCAGCGAAGGAGGTGGACTTAATTCAGTTTGGACTTCAAATGTATTAAAGCATATTATGGTGACTTGACAAACCTAAATATGAGGGTCTGGGCATTTGGGAACTCTGCCCATGCACAGTGCTACGTGGGACTAGCTCAACAATTCAGGCTACTACTAAACACAAGGCACTGCACACGCCTGCCTCCTGGTGATAGGGTGACAGAACAAAGGTGGTCTTGACAACTATCACTTAGAATCTGAGTTTTTCAGCAGTGCACTATCATAACGTGCTACATATTATTCAAATAAAAGATACCACTGTAGAAGAGAGACGGGAAGCAGAACAGCTTCTACAAATCCCCACCTTTTCTTCATTTCGGTACTAACAAAACTGAAAAAATTTCCAGCAAGATATTCATCAAGACATGCTAAAGGCTGTGACTGCAAACGATTTCCCCCATCCATTTAAAAAAGAATCTGTAGGCCAGGGGTTTTTGATAACTCCATTCCTTTATGGCTTATTCATGTCCTTAGTGAGCGCTCTATCAACATGACTGCATAAATTACCTGGAGATAAAGGCATTTCTCTTAATAAAATATAAACCCTGGAAAAATCTCATAGCCGTTTTGTACAATACAGAAAGTGTTGTGTTTAATTCAAGCAACCTACCTAATATAAACAGAAAGAACTGTGCATGTACAATCAAGGCCATGTAACTCTGTATTATGAATAATACAATATGCCAAGTGCAATGTAATATTTAGCATATTTTCATTACTAGAGCTAGAGTACATCAGACAGGTCTATTTTCTAATTGTGGTAATACAAGAACCAAAGAGAGTACATCTGCAAACACGCAGCTGCATCCCTTTTCTTACTTCTTTTATTTCTCTTTTTTTTTTTCTAAGTGAGGTAAATGTCTAATATTATTGCTTGTAGTTTCCCAAACACATCTATAAAGCCAGGCTTTGGAAGAAGTGACACAGCTTGATTCCCTTAATAAATGGAAATATGATAGGAATTCACTTCATCGGTGCAGCAGAGAATTTATTAGCTAGATACTAGCACTGAGAATCATTTCAGAAACTGAAGCTCGAGCAGGGAACAATACAGGGAGAAATGAATGCAGTCTAACAGGTACAGTATTGGAACAGGGCCTCGGGAAACCAAAATTAAATCTCTAACTCTTCTTCAGACTTTGTGAGTGGTACCAGGCTAAGAGCTTCCTTTAATCTTAACCTTGGATAACTACCCAGAGAACGGCGCAGCAGTAATTGTTTTGTATATACTTACCTATGGAGAAATGGAAAGTGAAAATAACAGGAAGACTACTTAGAAATATTTACCTATACCAAAAAATTCATCAATTAATGTGGTGCAAACCGTCACCCTATAGAAGCTAGATAGACAAAGCCATGTTATTAGAGGATTCTGACCATTAAATCAAAAGAAACAAAGTATTTTTGCTTTATTGCATCAAACTAGTCAGTTACATTTTTATTATTTTTTTAGACTCTTTAAAATACTGAGTGTAAAGATTGCAAATACGGCCAGTAAAATAAAAGGATTGCTAAGAGCTTAATCTTAAGGACTTCTACACTATTTGCAAGAGTTTCTGTCCAGTGCAGAAAGACTCATACCAAATTAATAATTTCTCTGAAAATAAAATTATTTTTAAAAAGGCGAATAGCACCATCCCTCCTTTGCTTATATTTGCTCTTCTTAATTTAGCAATTAACTCCAATTATTTTGGAAGTAAGCTTGAAAATAAGCATTTTTCTTAGATTTCCCTGGTTATACTCGACCATTTTAATGGAGCATACGGAGTTACTCAGTTTAGAACCTGTGGGTTTTATAGTATCTGCATTTGGCAAATCAAGTATTTTTGGATGCTCACTTGATGCAATTTCTTTAACAAAAATATTTGCATCTAGCATTGAAATACAACCTTTAATATTGGATTAGGTAAATAAGGTACTATGAACAGCAAATACACATAATCACTTAAAACTGTTCCTCACTGAGCAGCTATTCCAGGATGTGGCTGTTACCTAATTTAACTTGTTTTTCAATTACTAGCTTCTAATCTTGGCTAAAAGCATACCATTTATTGATCATGTGAGAACGACAGCCTTCTACTGTGCTTCTTAGCTTAGTGCTTGGATATTGATTCAAAATTAATTCACAGGGAATGGTGCTTCTAACTTGGGTCACCAAAAGCATTTGCTGCAGCAGTTGTTTTTTTCCAGTGAATTAACATCAAACAATCTAGCTCACTGAGCCTCACAAAATATATCATAAATTGTTATGAAAGCTGTCAAGGAACAAGCAAGGGCATGAAAACATAAGACACTCATGTATTTCCATCTAAAAACTGAAAATATTATTTTAGTTTCAAAATTATTTAAAAAAAAATATTTGGCCTCCAAAAAGAATCATGGAATGGTTTGGGTCAGAAGGGACCTTAAAGATCATCCAGTTCCAATACCCCTGCCAAGGGAAGGGACACCTCCCACTAGACCAGGTTGCTCAAAGGCCCCTGCAATAACAAGACATGCAACAAGGTGGTAAACCTTTATTAACAGAAAAACAACATCAAAGATAATTGGAGTTTAAGCACACACATTCTCCTTTTAGGGGAACACTTTCTTCAGTTTGATGAAATGACACAGCATAATGTTTCCTAAGACATGAAGTTCAACATATCAATATAGCTGTAAAAGATTACTTAAGTAGAGCACTGTCAAAAGATCAACAGATGAAAAACAATCTTCCCTGTCTCACTTTTTATTTGAATGTCAACTCAGAGAGTAAAATAGACATAACTTCAGTCACTCCTAACGATTCTTAAGTTTCTACTACTTGGTTAATATGAAACATGCTCAGTCTTAAAAACTTCTGCTACCTTTTTCCTTAATTAAGGCTTATTCAGTTTCAAAACACAAAAGGCTCTGGTACTGTCAGTTCTCATTCCAAGTTTGATCTAAAATACAAAACTAATCTGTTAATATACATATATATTCAATATACAAATGATCTTTTTTAGCAAAGTATTCAAGCTTCTGTGGGACTTAAGGATACGCAGTTTCATTCCTGTGTCAGGGATCACGCTCTCATTCTACTCAGACAAAGAGCCAAACCCTAGACTAGTGATAGATCTTAATAACATTAATATATTTTAAATTATTTATATCTGTTACATGCATGTGCAGTATCAAGTTGTTTATGGAGCATAAAACCGACCAAAGTTAAAGGAAGATGAAACCCAGTAAAGCTAAGTTACTTTTTTACAAGTTTCATGGGGTACACAAGAGAATCTTTTCCATACAAACACTTCATAATTAAAATAAATGATGGTGGCATTAGTGGCACAACATGTAGACAACAGAATTACAGACAGAGTTAGAATATTTAGAAAGGTCTTACTAGAATTTGGGCATCTTCAGCCTGCTCCCGAATAGTCTGCAAAGCCTTTGACAGATCCTCATCATCTTCCTCGAGATCAAATTCATCATCTGTGGGAACCTAAATGAAATGTAGGGTTAGGTATCAATATATACCTTTTGTTCAGAATACAACTATTTCCACATCCAGTACAACTACTGAAGATAATCTTGGTCTTGTTAGAATAGTATTTTGCCATATTTAAACAGATCTTATGTTACAGAAATTTTCCTTATAAGTAAGCTTAAATATCTAAATAGAAATATCTGTATCTTTAGGAAAAAAGCATTTGACGTTGAAATAAAAGTAAAACATAAATCATCTGACACTAAAACCTTCTCTTGAAAAATAAAGATATGCCCAGCACCATCGCACTTGATAAAAAGAGATTCATGTCATTTCTCCTAGGGTGTTCTTGCGACTGATGAAGTGAAACAAAAGAATAAAACATGAATACTCTACCACATATATCAGAAGATGATGAATTTAGTAAATTACCTCTTCATACTGATAGTCATCTTTAGAGTCATCTATTATGGTCAAGTCTGCAGTTTTGGTTAAGTCTGAAGCAGCTGATGCATGTGATGATTTCTAGGTTAAAAATGTATCATAAACCAACCATCTATCGATTTATCACCACCTTCATCCTTGTTCTTTTTCAAACAAGATTTGACACTTAGAAGGCTTCTTTCAGCCCTTAGGTGAACAAGCCCAAGTCCGGTGAAAACTTTGTGCATATAGAGACAGAATTTATCTTCAAAGTTTTTATAGCAAATTTAAACACCAAAATTTGCCTCATCAGATCTATCAAAGTTACAAGTCAAACACTGTTCTGAATTAAACAGTAGCTAAATTCTGCTCTCATCCAATTAGCGGTTTTCACAGGGCTCTTACTGCACTGACACTTCCACAGACTTTATGCTTCTAAACATAACTAGCTTCATTTGCTCACAGAAGGACATTTTTGTAATAAAATCCTGATGTACAAGTTCAAATATGAACATCTGAGATAAAACACTGAGTACTAGAGGACCGTTTACTGAAGCCAATACAAATGCCTTAATTACAACACAGCTCCAAGGAAAAAAAGATTGGAAACCCTCAAAATGTAAAAATGCCTTTGGGAATTATCTGCAGTTTCTCCAAAAGCTTTACTTTTTAATTACAAATAAATAAATAAAAAAAACCCAAAGCTCATCTGAACTGATTCCACAAGAAAAAGGGAACAGCAAGGTGTGAGTGCAAAGCAGGAGGAACAGTCTGCTTTACTGTTTGAAAAAGCAAAAAGGATGTTTGCAAAATAGAAGATACAGTAATATTGACTGAATACTTAGGGTAATGTTCTAAAAAGCCCTTTTAGTGCTAAGCAGTAAGCTATCCTAGCACTAGACTAGCTAACTACATATTTTCTCTCTGAAGAATGAGACTTTAAAAGGTGTGGTCATATTTGTAGAGCATGACTAGTTGGGTACAGCCTTTTTTTGTATGAAGGATCAATTTTCATATATATGTAGTATTTCTATGTACAAAATAAGTACCTGCATACTTCTCCACAACCCCTAAGCCTCTTTATTACTTTACAGCACAGTACTTATCCACTTGAAATTAAATACATTACATATTTAAATAAAATACTGTACCTAGCAATTTTACACCCCATGTTTAGTGATTTGATCAGGGACTATATTTTTCTAAAGCTAGCTTGTGTGTATGATCCTCCCCCTCCATCTCAACTACTCCTACATTTATCAAGTCTTTTAATTAAGTCAGAACCATCACTGCAGTACACCCTTGGTAAGCAAAATACTTTCAAACACTGTGGTTTCTTCCTGAATTTTCT
>VWZY01000515.1:137334-152335 GCA_013399075.1 Chloroceryle aenea
AGAAGAGGAGGAGGAGGAGGAGGAGAACACTCCTGAAGAAGAAGGATACTCTGCAGGCAGAAGGACGCCTCGGACTCGCCGACCGCCGCCTCCTCCATGGCCACGGGCTACGGGCCGTTGCCAGGGGCAGCCTCTCGCGAGAGGAGCCGTGAGGCGGGGGCAGGAACAGGCCCCAGCCCCGGCGGCGAATTCAAAGCGGTTTCAGTTTAATTCGGTGTTACTCACACACTACACTGTCTTGCCCTCTGAAGTCCCAGCGGGGTACAGCTTCACCACTGGGTTGTGTGGGCAAATGCTGAAATACCTTTCTTCTTGTCTGATAGGGTTGGTTTTTTTCCCTTCAGAGGAATGCAGTGTGACCAGAACAACGTTCTTTCATCCCTATCCAACCCAGAAGACCAGCCCAGCAGAGAATCTCCAAAAAATAACAAAGAATAAGCAGAAGGGGCATCACAAAGCACAACAGCCATGATACACTACTTCCAAAACCACAGGATTAAAAAGAAGTGTCATAATGCAGTTGAGAGGGCTTCAAACGAAGGCTCCATTCTCTTAAGGAAGTTTCCAATTCCACCATAAATCAGAGTAAATCAGAGGCAAACACAACTGATTAACAGCATAAATTAATACCACTCGCTCCTCTCAGCAGGAGAGCCTTAACCCCAAGATTTGAACAAAAAAAGTGCTAAGCAGTACCCTTCTCCACTCCTGCGAGTTTTCCCTGCCTCTACAGGCCTAACTTCTCCAGATAAATTTTCCACAGGACTTCTCTATCTCACTAAACGACAGAAATGCATGGTATCCACAACTGAAAAAGGCTGATGAAAGCCTAAAAAAGACTTGGAGAAGCACTTCAGGGAAGATAAAGATTGGCAAACAATAGTGAGGGTTGAAAGTCTTTTTGGTTTATGAAAGGAAGAGTTAAACAGCTTGGTCAAAGCACATGGGAAATAGATCTGATAAGAAAGGCCTAAGAATAAGATAATAATTAAATCAAAATAAGTTACAACTGAAAACAAAGAGCAAAGTTTTAACAGATAACTATTTAATTGATTTTGAGGTATAATGGAAACAATTCCTGGAGGACTTGAGCAATGGCAGAGTTCTTCATAAAAGTTAAGTTCTACACTCAGACACCAACTAGCTCCTGTGGCTTTCATTTTCCAAGAAGTCAGATGCAGTAACATTTCTATGAGGGAGAAAAAGAAAAGAAGATAAAAAAACCCAAAAAGATACTAGTTCTACCATATGTGGAGATTGCAAGGACCCATACAGTTTATTCATTTGCCTTTAAAGAAAAATCAACTGATTTTTTAAAGAAGAAAAAAATGATTTTTTGTGTTCCAAAGGTTTAAAGCTTTGTTTGGAAACTGTTGGCTGACAAGTTCTAAACTACTTATATCATCCCATACTGATGATATAAATTACCTGATAGTACAATAATTTTCCTTCAAAAGGCATAACACACCAATTGTTTCTCTATATGTTGTTGAGAGCCACCTACCATAAATACATGCTATTTGGTTATTGCTGAGCTGAATTCCAAACACCAGATTCACCCTGCTTTATAGCCTCATAACAGTCTGAGTTATAAATGATTATCGTCTCCCAAATGGCAATAACCAATGTTGTTACTCTAGCCCATAACTCCTCATGAGAAGGACACAGAAGCAGCATCTGCTGTAACTTGAGCATTTCATTAGACAGACTGTTTACTTTTCTTACATGGCAAAGACTAAGACATGCACCTCAGCCAGATAAGCTACAGTATTTGAAAAAGATTGCTCAGGATAACTGGGAAAATTGGATGCTCCAGAAGTGTTGCTAGTGATTAGGGCAGATACTCCTCCAGCTTTATACCACCAACTGAAAGACTGCATCTCATTCAGAGCAAAACATCCCTTCCTGCTGAATTCAACAAGTGAACTGAGCACAGTTCTGACAAGTTGAGTTAAAATAACAGAACAGCCATGCAAGCAACTTTCAGTGACCTTCCGTCCCCTGCAGGAAGACATCCAAAAGGTAGAGTTTCTGCACTTCATCACCATGGACAAGGAGCCAGAAAAGAATTATCTGCCCCACTGACATTTACACACCCATTTCTGATTGTTCTTCACTGCAGCTTTTGGGGAGAAGGGACAAGGGAATGTCATCAATTCAGCTTTTTGAACAAGCACACAGCGTGGCCAGAAACACCCTAAAGGCAGTATCAGGGTGACACAGTTAAGGCACCATCATCCACGTGGACATGGTGGAGCACGAGACAACAGCTGGAAGCCAGAATAAGTTGGCAAACATCTTGTTCCAACTTCTGCTGTGCCATCTGGCTTCCAGTTAGGTGACTGACGTTAAATGCGTTTTCTCCCTATTACCATCTGGCAGCTGCTTGTATAGCAACCGAGTAACACGCAGAATTTGGCTCACAGTTATTTGAAGAATCATATCAAGGATACTTGCAACACAGACTCTGGAACAAAGACCTTATAAGGAAAGTTTAACTGATGGCATTACATGCACAGAGTATTATAGGTAGGGAACAGGGAGAGGGAAGTTATGCAAACCATAAAGATGTATATATTTATTTTACAGAGTTCCCATGATAGCTAATAAGACGGGGGGTGAGGAGGGAGGCCATGCAGGTTTCCAAATGCTGTAAACATCCAATCCAATGAAGGGGTCCTTCTTCAAAAGCACACTTTTGCCATGCTATGTAATTTTTCCAAAACTAGAGGAGCAGGGCTTTTTTTTTTTTTTTTTTGCTGTAATGATGTATGCTGAATGTAGTTTTGATAAAGGAAGCAAATTAAAGGAATCGATGAGTACAAAGTCTCAAAAAAAATAGTACTTGATAAAAATGTCATCTAAAAATGTAAAGATTACCAGATACAGTGTAAGCATGGTATGAAGTGCAGGTTAATAGCTGTAATGCCAGATCTTCATGTTTATAAAGGTCACATTTGCAAAGCTTAGGGGCTGTAGTAACTTTGCTGAGCTTTAACTGCAACTGAATGGGGCATTTTAAAGAAACGCAGTAATATTTTCAATAAATATGATACCATGATTGCTTTAAACAATATATGTTCTACGCTGCCTCCTGCTGTGCATTCCTGCCTCCTTCCTCACTCTGGGCTGGTGCTCATGATTCAAAATAACCTAAATGTAAAAAAAAAAAAAAAATCTCCACGGAAAAACCCAAACAACAACAAAAAAACCCAACACAACAAACCCAAACAAACAAACACCAAAGAAACCCCAAAAATTTGTTTGTTTTGTTTTTTTTTTTTACTTTGTTTTGTTTTTCTGAAAGCTAGGAAAAGCAATACTAAAATGATAGAGGTTTGCATTAAGAGTTAAGATGAAGTTATTAAATGTTTACAGATAGATTATATGTAGGATATACTAAGTCTCTGAAAAGAAGGGTTTGAGATGAGATTGTATGAAAACAAGAATATTGCCTTCCCAATGCATCAGCATTATTCTCCTAAGCATTTTATTAAAAGCATAACTTGCACTAGCTGGAACACTAGTTATGCTATTTAATTCAAAAGCTGGGTTTCTTTAATAAATTTCTGAAGTTTAGTCTGACTTCAATTTGCACAGCTCATTCACAGGAAATATGACAAGGCTCTGCTCAAAACCCAGTGGTATCAATGCAAACAGAAGTATGAAGAGGTTTGACTCCACTTACAGAAAAACAATGGGAGTGAACAGTCAAATAATTTTCCAGGAACACAGATTGACATTGGTCCAACGTGATCACACAGCAGAGGTTTTACAGGACATGGTAAAATGCAGGTGTCTCACTGCAGACACTGGAAGGGTAATGTATATAGCCATGCCTGTACACGGTAATGTGTAATAAAACAATTAGTCTGTCCACACTGCTGCTGCTGTTTCCAATAACTACAGCCTCCACATCTTCTGCCGTTGTTGACTTGGAAAATTCTCGCAAGCATTGGACAGATGGTGCATTTTGGCTCTCCCTGTACTGAATCTGGGAGTATTTCTGCATCATAGAGAAGCATGAACTCTGCTAAGAGAGGGAAGAGGTGGCATGTAGTAATTTTTTATTTTAGAAGTGTAAGTGACCCATGTTCTCACTACACTCCAGCTTCATGAACACAGAATTACTTATGCAGCTTATAGGAACTAATGATCATCTGTTCCTGATTATTAGAGGCTTTTCATTTCACATATTCTCCTCTTTTAAATTCAGTTCAGTTAATATGCTTCTCTAATTTAGTTAACTCTGACCACAAAGCAGCTATACACTCCTACTCCAAGCTAAAAATAAAAAAAAATTATCACCATACGTGACAGTTGTAAGAAGAAAAGTCACCATCCTTAACACAGAAGGCCAGAGAAAAGAAACTGCTATATGTCCTCATGTGTGTTTAGTAAGAAAGGCAAGATCTGAGATGCCGTCATGTCTGAAAACACACACCAAAAAGACAAGCAACAGAAAAGCTAGTAGAAATGATTACTTATATTTTACCACGCTTCCACATAATCCACTACTGGTTACCCAGGTAATGCGTCTTCCCATTTGAGGCTGAGTCTCATACTAATCAGCCCATGACAGAATCATTTTAACCGTTTTCCTACTTGATTTTTGAGAGAGAGAATGTATGTGTACACATCTACCTGACATAACCAAATTTCCTCTGTCAAAATCAGATTAAAAATGTAATATCTCTAGCAAAAACATGAGTTACTCAAAACTGTCGGGTGCTTCAGCAAAATGAAGTTCTCTCCACACACAACCATCCCTCTGTTATCTGTACCTTAATCACATACAGCACAGGAGACTTCACCCTCATTGCCTCAAAACACATTTGCCTGCTTTTTGCTGCTTTCCTTACTTGGACCCATTGCTTCTTTTTTGCTCAGGTTTTCCCTATTCTGAGCAACTGCCTTTGAAATCTGACCGCTTCCATTTGTGGTTTTTTGGAAATGTGATGATCCTCTGAAAAGATATGTTCAAAAATCACCAGAGACACACCTAAGAAACACTGTCTATCATAACAACCAGGAAATTAAAACCAAACCAAGCTTGTTCTGAGAGGTCACAGAATGTGATGCAAGATGGGCAAGGACCAGCAGAGGATTTGTAGCCAAAAGCAACATTTGCTACCAGATTATCTAACCAAGCCTTTCACTAACTGCATAAAGCCAGTTGCATTGATGGAGACAAGAGTGTGGTATTTTAACTTCCTCTCTACTCTTTTGTTTGCTCTTAGTGCAGTGTCACTGGCTCACACAGAGAATGTGAAGACAGAAATAATGACAAATTGAGTCATCCACCTCTAATCTGTCTTAATTCAGATAAGGGTGGCAGCATACACTAGTTTCTGTATATTAATATTTAATGGAGACTGCACAGTCTTTATGTCCATCTTTTTACTTTGCTATTAGTAACAGAGGTATAGGACTTTGGGCAACAATTCTGTAAAAATCCAGCACTTTGGATAAAAGGCAGTTTGTTTGGTTTTCAGTCTTTTATATCCAAGACTGATTGCAGTTTGTGATGTGAATGAAGCATTTTATGGTGTTCATTTTCATGTATCTCTGATAAAAGCAATAGTACAATATTGACACCCTATACTTAAATGTCAAGCTTTGCTTCATGGTTTTTATAATATTTTGTGTAAATATTGTAGTACCACAAAATTGAAGTCTGAAAATGCTATGTTTAAGTTCTTTGCTTTTACCTTCATATTGCTTATAGCAGCACATCCATAACTTTTGCTATCAAGTCATTTGCTTATTTTGGTATAGAACGAGCAAATATTGGTAATTTAATTTTTCTTTAAACTATACCTAAGTCTTGGGCACCATTTGAAGATGCCCAAAGTGGTTTAAAATGTGCTAACTTACCCACTAGGTGCTTAACTTGATATAAACTCTTACTGTAATTCATGCCACTTTCTACTTCAGATGTATTTGCAGAATTTTAGAGCCAAATCCATAAAGGCACCTAAAACTGAGAGGAAAACCCTCTAGGTTTTCAGTGACTGCAAATCCTTAAAATTGGCTCTGCCAGCTTCATCCCCTTTCTGAAGGGAGCAGTGGGCCCCTGCTCTTCCCCAGTCCAGTGCCTGATGCTGGGCATGAGGCACCGAAGCTATCGAGAAAGATGCCACTTCAGATAAAACTCTTCCCAGCACTGTTTTGACCAGAAGAGATGTTTCCTTGCTCTCTGTGTTGATTACTGTACTACCATCCCGAGGCTGCCAGCTGTCTAAACATTTATTTACAAGGCATGCTGATTCCTCTCCACTAGTCAGGAATAGAAAAAAAAAAATGTAGCCTTACTTTTAATAGTAGTTTATTCCAGTGGCAGTCAAGAGGTAGCTATTTAAGGACTACAAAATCTGTTTATTCAGGTTTTTAAACAAACACCTCTCTGGAAAGGTGTTTTTGACCCTTGAAAATATACAGCTGGTTCAGAAAAGAAGAATCAGAATTACCTCACCTAAATCCACCTCTAACAACTTCTGAACGTGGATTTGTACTGGGACATCATAGGCCAGCATGACCCTTACAGAAGATCCACAACTCATCTTGCTGTGCTGTGTAGATTTGATCCCTCTGAAGACAGTTCTGTTCAGAAATGACTGTCCAATAGCAGCTCAGCAATGTGCAGTTCTATATCTACTGCCCTCTCCCAGGGTGTAATCAGTTCAAACCCCACAGCAGAGCACAGCTCCTTGTAGTCCATTCCATACGATTATGGGAAACCCAAAAGAAAGGGTGGAAAGAAAAGGAAAGCAGGTTGAGTAGCCCTTACATATCCTTGCTGACATTTCCATTACAGATGTGCAATTTTCACTTGATAGGCTTTTTATGAAGCTTTTTAAAGCAGAGGGAAACACTATTTT
Organism: Chloroceryle aenea; assembly: GCA_013399075.1. Lineage (NCBI taxonomy): Eukaryota > Metazoa > Chordata > Aves > Coraciiformes > Cerylidae > Chloroceryle > Chloroceryle aenea. The sequence goes on from VWZY01000515.1 coordinate 144,216, forward strand.
TCACAAGCTAGGGATGACAAATCAGTATTTTTTAACATATGACAAGTTACTATAGTTCTAATTCCCACTCTTGCAGAAGGCAAGATCACTTGCTAAAAAAAAAAAAAAATAAAATACAAACCCACACCAAAACAACAACAAAACATAGCCAAAAACCAAACCAAACCAACAACAACCAACCCCACAATTTTGTGGGCAAAAGCTTCTTTACAGCTGAAGTTAGGTGCTGAGTGAGCTGCAGTTCTCATGGGAGTATATCTGTCCAGACCCAAATACCTTCTCCCTCTCTCCATCCCTCCCATGCATACACAGACCATGCCTATACAGCACAACACAAAGTATATGTCTACCTTCAACTATCCTAGTGGACTTGACATAATGCCAGAACCCTGGTGGAACACTTCTAAGCCTGGACAGCCTTTCTTTTGAATTCCAACTGGCATGGCAAAGCATCTTGCCAAGTCTTCACCCTCCTCAGCCCATGGCCAGTGATTACACAGTGAACCAGCAATTACTCAGACTGAGATGTGGTCAGGTCATGTGTCAAAGATTTTTCTCATTTGCAAGCAGAAGGTTCCCCAATGAATAATTCAGAAATAAATAATCACCCTTATGGTCCACTTTTCCAGCCCAAGGCTCTGTCTCTAACAAGCACTCACCAAACCTAATGAGACATGGTGACTACAGAATAAACCATTTAGCAATCATTGTGCATCCCATGAATGCAGACATCACCCAGTGATTTCACCTATTTCTAGCAGCAAAAAGCAACCCGTTGGTCCAACTCTCAGTGAAATCAGATGAGGCTTTCCTATGAACTTAAGATGGAGCTGGACTGCCTCTAATAAACTGAACCCATAATATCCATCATTTACAGGCTCTCGTCACCAGCTTTTTTGGAAGCTACTTGTTATTTTCTCTTCAATAGCCACAGGGCACATGGATTAGCACAAAGCTTATAAAAATAGCAATAGCTACAATATGATATTGCTCAGGAAATATTAGGCTAAGAAAGGTAGAGTTGATGTCAGCAATGTTTTCTTCATCCCTCATTTTTTAAATGAGATTTGGCATACTTCATAAACACATGGCTAAGTTTGCTTTCTCCTACTTTGTGCATGAATCTCTACTATAAATTTGTGGAGACAGTGCAGAGAACCTATTTCTTACGTCTGTATAATATCTCATGGGTTACTTTAATTTGTGTAAATGAAACAGCTGAAATTTTGGCAACTAAATTGCACAGGAAAAAAAAGATAATTAGTGTTAAATAGCAACTCTGATGAAAAAAAGTGTAAACCCAACCATTTTCCCCCCTCCAGACATTTTTTTCCACTATGAGAATGCCCAGCAAGAGCATTGTAATTGTGCCATCTAGCCCAAACCCTCTTATACCTGAAGGAGGACAGGTAGGACCAAACAGAACTCATTTTTTCCCTAACTATGCCAACTGGTTTAATTCAAAGCTACTACCATTCCTCCTAAACTGTGCCTAAATAACAGCCCTTCTAAGCACAGGGGGAATGCAGGAATAACCTCTACGCTTTGCACACTTAATTATGTAACAGCCAAAATAGACCTATAGATTTTGGCTTTGTGGCAAGTGGCATAACAGAGGACTGGCTTTCCATACAACTCTAAGGTGTTTAAGTGGACAATTTCAGACTTGAGGTCTCACTTGCCTCAGTTTCCATAGCCCATCATGAGGTTTCTTGTATGAAATTGGGCTCACAGCACAAGGGTACCTAAAAGAAGCCTGCAGGCATCTTGAGCTACAGCCCTGCTGGTGTTCTCATTCCCCACCTGTAAAATGGAGGTGAATACACTCTAGCCAACTTTGACCATCCTCAATACCCTCAAGTGAAGAGGGACATCCGTCCATGAAAAGTATCATGACACAGACCAAAAGCTTTATTCTGCAAGTCCAGTCTGAACTGGCACTGAAAACTGGAAACCAGCTCTGGGTCCAAGCTTCACAGACAGACTTTGTAAATTCAGCCAAAGCCTCTGTGCCTGAACATTTACTCTTGCACACAGGTGTAAATCTAGATTCCAGCTTTGCAGTGTAGTCCACCTTGGAGTTATCAAGCATGATGACATCTCATTGCAAATGCAGTTTTATAGAGCCACCAGTTGTTTACAATGCAGCTTAGTTCACCACAGCTAAACCATACCATCTCAATTCATCATGCACCCACTATGCCATAAATCTGTTAAAGAGAAACTCATCTTCTACAAGAGTGTTTTTGTAACAGCCTTTCTCCTAGGCAGGTAGTCTCTTCTGTTTTTTTCACTGCACTGAGTCAGCTTTATGTTTCCGCTGGTCACAACTAATTAGAACTGAGTGAGCTATGCTATTGTAGATCTAAAATGTTAATGTTATAAGCAGCTCATACTCACCTAGGTCCTCAACAGGGGAGGGCAAGGAGAACGTCCTCAAGAAGCAGAAGTCTCCACAGCAGCCTCCCTGATCCCCTGGCCATAGACACTGCTTTCTGCAGCCCTTTTAAAACTTCCCAGGAGGACAGACTATGTAAAACTTAGATCAGGCTCAGCTGGTTTCCACACCACAGCTTGTACCAATCTGCTGTGAAAAGCAGCCCATGCCCAGTGGATGAGATATGAAAAACTGATAGAACAGAGGGTCTGCACATCTGAACGATTACAGAAGGGACCATTTGACTCAGTCACAATTAAACCATGTGCCATTATCAATGCTGAAAGCCTGTGAGGACTGTCAGCTTTGCCGATAGAAGTTCCCTGCTTTTCTGTAATTGTATCAGTGAAAATGAGGGCCCTTAACGGGGATAATTACAATCTTTGTTTGAACTATTCTCTTCACTCCTTAGCCATTACTGCCTAAAGATCTTTACTTCTACACAGGGAGTTTATATTCCAACTGTGTCAATTCCTCTAATAATGTATTGGGTCCTCCTTTATTAGAGGGAAAACTCAAGATATGTTAAAAATGAAGGAAAAGATCCCATGGGCATGGATGCTCTTTGAGTTAGATTGCTGCAAAAGCTTGTCCCTCCTGACAAAGCAGAGTGTATTTCCACAGACAAAGCATTATTGAGGCAACCCATTAACAGAGGGGAGAAAGAAAGGGGAGGGGGAGAGAGAAGAAATATCAAACATTTGCAGTTTTCTTTCCCTTCTTGTCTTCTCAGGTGTCATCACATGAACTTGTCTCCTGTGGCAATGATTAACCATGGCTACAGAGAACATATGTATGTTGTCCACAGCTGAAGAAAGACAGTGAATCTTTAATAAAATGTTCCTTTCCTCCAGAGCAAGTAAGCGGTGTGCATAATGCAGTCATCCATGGCAGTTAAATTGTGCATTAAGGCACGTGGTAGCCTCTCCTCCCTGTGGCACTTCACCCTCTATGGAAAAAAAGCACGACTGGCAAAGTCAGGATCCCTTCCAGGCAGAACCATACACTCCAAGTGTCCCAGGGAGGTGTCAGGGTGATAACCATACAAAGCACTATTTCTTTAGTGCCTTCTCAATAAAGAAAAAGGGTCTTGAAATACTTTTACTGAACAGCCCACAAATGCTCACCTTCTCAGGGAACAGACAGGTGTAAAAATCCCTTTTCCTTACCTCAGTTTTTAGTGTGCTGGCTCACATGGTAATATCTTTTCAAAATGTCTCCCCACATCATAATTTTCTTTGACAAAAAATAAAAGAAATAAAAAAAAAAAAAATCACACTTAATGATTTTAAAAAAGCAAGGCACTTGTAAATGATCAGATATTTGGGTCTTAAGCAGGAGACCATCTTGTAGCTCACACCTTGAATTCATTGGGGTATTTCCCCAAGGATGTTGTCTTAGTTTCTCTCCCAACCAGCAACTTTACAAATTGACAAACTATAAGAAGGGCTTCTGCTACAGAATGAAGAATCAATAGCTGTCTACTTGGATAGCCTCAAAAAGCGTTTAACTTTTAATTGAACGCTGGAAAAGAAATTGCAAAGCATAAGAGCTCAAAACAGCATGAAGCCTGCATAATTATCTTTCTCTTTGCAGTTCCTTATGCAGACTAGAGACTAATTAAACACATGTGCAAGCTAGAAAATGATTTGCAAAGATACAGCTTTTGTCAGTTTGCAAGGGGACCTAACCAAAAGGGAAGTACTAGCAAAGAACAGGAACCATTGCCAGCTGTCTCATACTGTCATTTTCACTAGGACCTTGGCTTTTAATTTCACTCCTCTAAAGCAAAGACAAATTAGTTTTTTGCATCTGCTTTAGAATGAGATGAAGTTCAGTTCAAGACAATAGTGACCTCAGGCTCCAGGTTTCAAGAGTAATACAAGCACATATACAAGGCTTTTCAAGCATTTTGGTGCTAGTTTCACACACTACATAAATATATTTTCCATTATAAAGCTACTTATCTTAACTGGCCCATTTACAACACTAGAAAAAATAAAAAAAAAAGCATTTTTATTCCTTCTATTCATAGAACCATAGAATCTTTAGAGTTGGAAAGGACCCCTAGGATCACCAAGTCCAACCTTCATCCTAACATCTCTCTGTCCATTAGACCATAGCCTCAAGTGCTACATCCACTTGATTTTTAAGCACTTCCAGGGATGATGACTCCACCACCTCCCTGGGCAGCCTGTTCCAGTGCCTAACAACTCTCTCAGTGAAGAATTTCTTCCCAATATCCAATCTAAACCTCTCCTGATGCAACTTGAGGCTATTTCCTCTCATTTTATCATTAGTAATTTGGGAGAAGAGACCAACACCAGCCTNTCACTGAAGCCCAGGTAGACAACATCCACCGCTTTTCCCTCATCCACTAAGGGGGTCACTTGATCATAGAAGGAGATCAGGTTGGTTAAACAGGACTTGCCCTTCAGGAGCCCATGTTGGCTGGGCCTGATCCCCCTGTTCTCCTGCACTTGCCTCCTGATCACCCCCAAGATGAACTGCTCTATAATTTTCCCTGCAACTGAGGTCAGGCTGACAGGCCTGTAGTTGCCCAGATCCTCCTTCCTGTCCTTTTTGTAGATGGGTGTCATGTTGGCAAGTCTCTGGTCATCAGGGACTTCCACAGCTGACTATTGTAGAAAGGCAAATTCAAGTAGAGCCTTAAATCTTAAAATTCAGTCTCTAAAATTCATAACATTTATGTGTTAATTCTCTCCACCTTCTAGATTTATTTTCTCTTTTAGGTTTTACACTCCTCCTTTCACACCATTAGTACTAAAATACTTATCATGCAAAAAACCCCACCCCAAATACCTGTTAAAAACATATTTAGTCAAGCATTTCACCAACATATAGTCACCACCTACCTCTTTTCTAGGTGAAAAACTACTTCAGCCTGCTCAGCAGGGTCTTAAATCACATCTCTTTTGACATCCAAAGTGAAAGCACCTGCTGAAGCTGGCTTTCAGCTGGCAGGATTGAATTATAGCCCAGCAACCATTGCCCTAATAGGAGGTAATATTATTAACTTTTATTCATTCACATCAGCATTGATCAGAAGCAGTTACTGAGTATCAGGAAGACATCAGGATGTTCGTACATGGTGCTCCAGGCCAGTGTAATTACCACAGAAACAAAGGATGCTGTATCAATCCAAACAATTATGTGTAATTGTAAGGGAAAATTCTGATCTGTGGTTTTCATCTCACACACACCATCTGAAGATTCACGTCATTCAAAGGGTTGTGGGGTTTGTGAGTCTGGTGTCCAATAAAAAAAGGGTCAGCTGCTCCAAAAACTGTAGCTGGTGAGTACTTTTTTAAGGTGATGATGACAATCTTGAAATGCTATTTCCCACTAGTGAACCACTGTGGGGTAAGAGAAAGGAAACTACACTGCTCATAAACGGTGCTGCTCCAGTCCTGCAACCCCTTGTGCAAAGTTAAATGAAATTTTAAGTATGCTGTGGTGCTCTGCAGCTCTGGGAGAATAGTTCAGTGCCACTTTAGCATCCCAAGAGGGCTGGTGGAACAAGACTGCAAGACCTTTGATGTATATCTCCAATAAAGCGTTAATCGTAGATATCCAAAGAGTTGAAATCCCACAAGCAGAGGGATGTTTTCCTCTGGTGGCAGTTGGGAGCTTAGTTTCAAACCATCACCCCTTTTCTTGCAGCAACAGGCTCTGCTAAAAAGTCTGTCCCCATCTTTGTTATGGGCAACCTTTTAATACTGAAAAGCCACAAGAAGGTCTCCCTTTTCTTCTCCAGGCTTAACATCCCAAATTCTCTCAGCCTGGCCTCACAACAGAGTGGTTCCAGTCCTTGGATCAGTGCTGTGCCCGCCTCTGGCCCCACTCCAGCAGGTCCCTGTCCCTCCTGTGTTGAGGACTCAGAGCTGGACCCAGCACGGCAGGGAGGGTCTCCGCAGAGCAGAGCAGAAGGACCGAATCCCCTCCCTCCACCCGCTGCCCACAAGAGAGGCCACTCGCCCTTCACACACCCTTTGTGGTCAAACAGAAATAATTTCTTATTCACTTTTCCGCAGTCCTACGATGTGACAAACCATTACAAGAAAACCTTCAGGGGGCAGAGCGTTAAACTAACGGAAAAAGACTCGCCCCTGTCCTTTGCACCCATCTTCAGACATCAGGGAACATGAATATGTAACTTTTTAAAGCCTGGAACTACGCAGAAGAGCCGAGGTAACCGCTCTTGCCCAGGAGCCGCCTCCATCCCCGGCGAACCCGTTTCCGCAGGGACGGTTGCCCCCCGACGGCAGGCGGGAGCCCCGCGCGCGGCGGGGCCGCTCCCGTCGGGAGGGGGAACCGTGGGNTCCGTTCGGGAATGGCAACGGTGACACCTACCGACGGCTGCGGGAGGTGGCCCTGGGCCCGTGACGGCCACCCGAGGGCCAGTAACGTGAAGGAGCAGAATCGGTGGCGTGATGTTACAGCCCCGGAGGGGGATCTGTGGGCCAGTTATGTAGAGAAGGGCGCATTGCGCTGGGCTACTGGCTGGTACTGGACTCGGGCACCTTCAAAATATACACGGTGTCCGTACTTTTATGTGTTAATTCTCTCCACCTTCTAGATTTATTTTCTCTTTTAGGTTTTACACTTCTCCTTTCACACCATTAGTACTGAAATCTCTTTTTTTTTCCATTGTGGGGTAGATAGGAAACATGTTTTATTCCCTGAAGCAAGAAAGAATCAACTGCCCCAAAAAAAAGCCTTAAAGATTACAAATGAAGTTTGTAACGGTGTTTGCGCCTCTGCTGCAGCGTTTGAACACCGGCTCTAATAACATTTAAGTGACATTCAGGAGCCCATTGCTGTGCACATTACAGGAACCATCGGCGAGGGGGGAGGAATGAACATGGAAGCTGCAAGCCCGGTGCAACACCGAGACACTGGCAATTCACAGAGACAGAGAAACTGTGCATGGCCGTGCATATGTGAGGGAGGATAAACAGAACCCACTGCTTCCAGGTACAGCAAACAGCAGACAAAGTGTCTTTCAGTTGTGCATCAAATATTGCAAAAGTTTATTGTAAGGTGATTTATTTCCAGTTATGTTTTCTTAAGAGTGCCCTTCCTGGAGCATTCCCAATTTTAAGCAATGTATTTATAAACTGACACTGCAGCCAGTCCCACCAGTGTCTCCTCGAGGCATTGTGCACAACAAGCAGCTACTGGTGGAAAGTTCAACAGACTTCTAAAATGATCCTGCCATTTCTAACAGAGCTCATCAAAAGTCACTGGAATATAAAAGAAGCTGGGGGCTTGTCTCTCCTCTCACAGCCTCATCAATATGCTGAGCACACACACGTGAGGCCCAGCTGTGGTGAATTGGCATGAAAATATGTAAGATCAACACCTGATAAGCATTTTAACTCTAATACAAGGTGTATTTAAGCAGGGGTGATGGTTTTTGGAAGGCTCTTGGGAAGGAGGCAGCAGCTGGGCTGGTTGGAAGTTGTTTGATGAAAGACTTCAGGGAGAAGAGAAACTCTTCAGACAGGTTTGTAACGGTGGGGCTCTCTGGTATGCTAGAGAGCTTGAGCCAAACCTTTCTCTTGCTCAGTTTGGGCTCAAATCTTTTTCCTACTACCTTTGGTGTTGGCTAATCTGAAGGAACATTTTTATTTTTTTTTTTCTTTGCTCCCTTGAATTG
>VWZY01000515.1:152388-163016 GCA_013399075.1 Chloroceryle aenea
GGGGAAGTGCCTGCTCTTGCAAGATAGAAAAATGGTATCTCTCTGAGCTGTTGTCTACCCTAGTATTTATATTGCAACACCATCTGCCTCTTGCAACATGTTTGCTGCACATATGTACCATAAAGAGCTGTTTGTTTGGTGGATGGATGCAGAAAGACTAGTGAGGTCGTGATACTGTCTCTACCCTAGCTGTCTCGTTGTAGTTAGTTCGGATTTTGCCTGTGCAGGAGCTCTTGTGTTCTTCCTGCACTAGAGTGCGATGTTTCCTGTGATGATGATCATCTCTATTAGGAAAACATTTGCAGACCCTCAGCAGGGAGGAGAACTTTGTGCTGTGGGCACTAAGCATAGAAGAGCTTGCAGGTAATTGGGAGGGAGGAGGAGAAGAAAGGATTCCATGAGCAAGCAAGGTGGAGGCTAGGAGTCTGTGGGCTCCTGATGGTCATAAACCCCTCTGCCACCATGCAGAGACCTGAACTAACATGTTGTTATCTTCAACTCCTTGGGGAAATAAAGGTTCTGGACAGTTTCCAGGTACCACCAGTCCTTTCCTTGCGGCACAGAAGGTCCCACCTGCAACCCCTAAACTGGGGGACACTGTGGAAAAGGTGTTCTGATAGGGATGCAGTACATTTGAACACAAACCTGAAATAAACCCTATCTGTCTCAAACTGGAAAAAAGAAAGCATCGAGTGCAATGCTCTTCTGCCTGAATTCAGAGTATTCATCCCTATCTGCTTGCCAGGGTGCTAGAATCAGCCATCCATCAGCAGAGCAGAGACATGGTGCTGAACCAGGACTGGCTGCTGGTCAGGCACCTCTGTGGGTTTTGTGGGGTGTTTACAGCTGGCACCTTCCAACTTCAGGGGAGGTAGGAGAACGGTATTTTGAAGCAATGATAGAATCTTTTCAGTGTATGAGGTAATGAGCATCTTTAGTGCTTATAGGTGCTGTGAGGAGCTGCAGGGCATGTGTGAATGCCAACATTTTATGGAAGGGGTGGTTTTACTGCCAGCAGACTTTAAAAAAAAAAAAAAATCCCTGCAGTTTATATTAATATAAGACTGGATGTTATTGTGTGTCAGGAGTTATTGTGATTTATAAAGTGCTTCTTACTTGGTGTGTAATGAAAACACTTGGCTCTCAGTCCCAGTCACTAACAGGAGATGATAGTAGCTTTATCTGCAATAGCCAACTTGACCTGGAACCTTCTGTCATTTTTAATGATATTTTAGTGCTGCCTTTTACTTTCACCTGAGCTTAGGGTAGCCTCAACTTTCCTAATGCGAATAAATAATAGAATCTCTTTTTTTTTTTAATAAAAGAAGGACTTTAATTTAAAAAAAAAATAGGCGATAACTGCACTGCTTGGCGTTGGTGTCCCCAACAGCCCTGCTCTGTGAGTGCAGAACCTCATTGTGCAATGCTGTGGAGTTGGTCCTCTAATAACATGCTTTGCTTGCTGTTCCCAAGCCTCTGATTCAGGACTATATTTCTGTTGAGAATTTGACGTGTATTAAAGATGCCAAAAATATAACAGGGGGGAAAAGGGTGGAGATGGGTGTAAGTGGATGGATGGGTCCAGAGTTAAATAACTATTCCCAAGTGTGCACCTTTGAAAAGCCACCCTGTATTTAACACCAAAAATGTGTTACTGTGAAATAGCCATAAGTGGGGAAAGGACTTTCAGAAGGGGACTCCTCAAGCCTAGACTATATTATTCTTTGCCCCAAAATCATATGCATATATACAAATTCTAAAAAGCAAAAGATCTGACTGGCATGAGGCTACCTTTGCTTCTCCCCTGTTCATCTGCTTCTCAAATGATAAGGTGCAAAGGTAGGGCTGGCTCCTGATAGAATGCCTTCCCCTCTTGACTCCTGTCATAAGAATACAGCTTTCTACCTGTGCATCATCTTTACATGAACCATTTCAGTGTAGTCCTATGGCAAGGGTTAGTGCAAGTGGGAATTACTGGGAAGGCAAAGAGCTCAAACTCATTGAAAAAGAAAGGTATCGGAAGTAGCTCCAGCCTGAGCAAAGCCCCAGTGCATGCTAATACTGCACTGGCTCCATCTAGATGCAGGAAAAGTTGTTGTTGTTTTCTAAATAAAAAATTAGAAGCAGCTAACGCATCTTGCTGCTCTAAATGCAACAGGGCTTCTGCCTTTCTGGGAGCAGCAGAGAAACTGGGCACAGGGGCCTCCTCCTCCTGCAGAGCTGCATTTCCCTGCTGCACAGCCTGCTTGTGGCTGCAGGTACAGGGGAAACTCTGCCCTTGGCTGTCCTGCTGTGAGTGCCTGCAAAGAGCCTGGCCCACCTGGCACGGAGCCAGCAAAAGTGTCAACCTTGGGCTGATTTTTAAGTTGGATCCTGGGAACAAGTACCATATAACTTTTTGCAGGGGTAGGGAAAAGAGCTTCACACCTGAGGGGGGCTGAAAGTCTCATAAATATCCAGGAATGTGGTCATTTTTGGCAGAGCAGGGGGTTGATGTCACCTGATCTGCTTTGGACCTGTTGTCCCTCAGCAGGGCTGGCCCTATCCAGCTCTACTTTGCATGGAAAAAGCTCCCATCAGGCTCTCGATGAATTTCCACTACAAAAACCCTATGAGCTGTTTCTCTGGCAGCTGGGCTGTGTGATGGGGCCAAATCAAGAAGCTGGAAAAACCTGGGTGAAAGGAATTGCTGCTAGATATATTGTCACTGTACTTGGCAATCCATTCTTCTAGAGCTAAATGCAAGACCAGGTCCAAGGTAGAAATACGATGTAAAAGGAGAATAAAGATAAAATAGACCCAACTTTAGGCAATGAATATTGCCCTCCTTTCAGATAAGCAGACGCATCAGGAAAATGGCAATAGTCTTCTCTAGAATCACTGTAGCAGCTGCAAGAGCCAAGTACAAGGGATGATACAATTACCTTAGAGAATGGCAAGTATTTTACAGGCAGCCTCCCTCTGAAATGCGGGTGGAGAATGACCACAGATGCTTACAGGAGACTTAATTGTCCTTGTCAGCAAGGCTCATTATCCATACATAAACATATGTGCTGCTTCTTAACAGCAAAGTGCATTTTTTTTTTTCCAAGAGAATATTTTAAATCTGAACTGCTTGAATGTCAAATTAGTTGAGTCTGGCTTTGTCTTAATTACACCAGCCATTGGACTGTGTGGAGGATGAGGGATGTGCTACTTTTGCAGGAAGATGATGTGTTTGCAAAATTACTACACATAAAACATGGCTCTGTCATTTGGCATTGCCACACGAGCAATGTCTTCATGCCTGTTTCAGAGGGGGTTTGCTCAGGACCTCAGCCAGGGTTACCTTCTTAACAGGTTTCTGCCTCTTATTGATTGAAGCTGTGTAAACTTTGGGTATGTTGCTCTTTGTCACCTGCAGTCCCTCATAGCAGAGCAGGCAGGTGGAAAACACAGCCAGGTTAGACTAATAACTTTTTTAATCCGTATTCTGGGTTGGTGTAAGGCTCTGGAGAGCTGGACCCCAGGCAAGCAGGCAATTTCCTGCAGGAATTTAACAAGGTGTGGCAGGAAAATGGGTTTGAAGGTAGTGGAAGTCTCTTTCTCTCCTCAGACTCTATTTATGACCACCTCACTGGTGATGAAGATGAGGCCCAGATAGTTCAAAGCATGTATAGTGTTGGGAGCAAGCTCAGAAAGAGAAGCCTTTGAAGTGTGAATGGAAGAATACTGGGCTGGGCATGGGAGAGCATCCTGACAAGGGGAACAGGTTGGGTGAAGGGAGGTAGGGGATTATTTTTTTTAAGCTATCATATCAGTGTGCATCAGGAGACATGTTCACATCTCTTCAGCTTGGCCATATTTTTCAAATGACAAAGCTAACTGTGGCAGTAATCAAACTGCTGCTTATTCTGGTTGTTGAATAGAACTTAAACATGACAAAATATAGCTGCTGCCAGAGGGTGCTCGGTAAGGAAGAGGGTTGTCATGGGGTGGTGATTTTGGGGTGTCTTTTCCCTAATAGCCAACTTAATACATTTGAATGTGGTTTTTGGGACATGATGAAAGCCCAGTTACAGTGCTGAAAGCCTTTAAATAAAGTCCATCTGTCCTTGCACTGTAAACTTAGCAGGAAAAGCTTTGAGCTTGCAGGAATGGAAACACAGTGTCTGCAGCAAGTCTCTCTTAGCTCATACCATTTGTGAATAAAGGTTAATCACGTTTGAAGCTCTTAAAACTCAAAGTTAAGTCTAGCATCCTTTAGCAAAAAACCAAAAATCAACAACAAACAAACAAAATCAAACAACCAACCCCCTAAACCCTTTAAGAATTAATTCAGGATTTCCTTTGTCAGAGTGAAGACACAAACTGAGGTTCTGCAGCTTCCTGGGTGCTGCTTCCAAAGTCTCAAGCTACTCAGTACTCCTCATATCAAAATCAGGAGGGAAAATACATGAGCAATGACTGTTCCTTTGCTTCAGGACTAAAGCAAGGGGCCCTGTCTGCTTGTGCTGAATAAAATGTGTTGGTAGGGTGGCTATCTGCTGACTAGTTCAGGCTGTAGCCGGTATCAGACTCCTAGGCGCACAAAGTAAACCAAGGAGCACGTTTTTATCACGTCCACTACAAAGAATAACAAACCAAAGTGTACAAATAATCAAGCCAAGGCATTAGAGAAAAGAACAAAAATTACAGCAAAGCCAAAGTGTAACTGACCAAGCAGCAAGAGATTAAAAACCAGAAAAAGATGTTACAGTCCCTCATAATCTTGTCAGTGTTTCAGCATTTAGGGCTCACATTCTCACTTCTACCAGTTGAAGGTGCTCAGCTTTCACTTTTTTCTACCTCACTGCCATGAGCTTTTACTCACACAAAAAGGAGATTTCTAACTCCAGTGGGCTGTCTAGAAAACAAGGCTATGTCCCAAGACTGAGGTTGAAGTCACAAGCAATACCAAACAGGGTCAAAACAAAACAGACAACTACAAAAGCACCCACCATATTTTTATCTCCCTCCTTGTTAGAAAGACCAAAAAAAAAAGGCACAAGCCCACAAAAGAAAATCCTCCAGTGAGCCTGGGGCAGGCAAAACCAATGTCTCTGAGCCCCACTGACTAGTCCTGCTCCTGGGGAGGGAGTGATGACTTCAGCCCCACAGCACATCCATAACTTGAAAGAGCTTGGGAGGTACAAGAGGGGACACAGGGCTGGGGGAGCACCTGACAATGAGGGGTGTTGCCAACACCTTGCCCTTGTTTGGATTCCAAAACCCCCAGTATTTGACTTTTCCCCTGTATTCAAGAATTGTGAGCCAAAGCCTGCAGAAACTAAGGCAGTGGTGTTAAATAAAAGCACCCCAAAGCAGGATTTTTCATTGATCTGTTGTTTGTTTCCTTTCTGGGTTTTTGAGCCTGTTAAGTGTTGCTGAACCAGGGTTTTCTGTACCCATGAGAGCTGCACATTGCCTCTAATGAACTTAGAAATCACTTGGGGTACAGACAAAAAGCCTGGCTATGGGGCAGCTTTGGGATTTGGCTACAGCTGAAGGCAGTCACTAACAGATTTCAACTACCATCAGCTACAACCTGAGGGCTTGTTAAGGGAGGAGTATTATTGGTTTAAAAGCCCCCTGCACCCTACTGGGGAGTGTGCTGCATGAAGAAGGAGGAGTTTGGGCTTGTGGCTGTGAAACTGCTTGGTGAGTCTTGTATGTTTTGGGGTCCTTTGTGCCTGTGATGGTTTTTACAAGCTTGGTCCTGGGTGTATCTGCTGGTACATGGGGTCTGTCTCTTACAATGTGGCCTAAGTCCTAACTTGATCCTCCAGGAGTAAGCAGTGTATAAGTAAGCCCCTTGTTTGGGCTAGGTTGGCTTTTTTTTTCCTCTTAACTGGCTTGCTTGTGAAGAGACAGCTTACACCCCTGTGCTTGGTTTTCTGTAGCAGAGCACTTGCAGAGCTCACTCTCAGCCCACTCATAGTCTGGGTAGAAAAGCCACCCTTCTACTCACAAGGTCACCCATCTCCTCCAGTCCTACACTGGGCTGATTGCCCTCCCAAGGAGTTTACTTAGAACCTCTGGAAAGGCTGGACTGTTCCCCCTGTGCATAGATCCAAGGGAGCAGCTCCCTGTGATAGGCATGGGAGCTATCAGGACATGAACAAGTAAATTGGATTTCTGGCTAAACTATCAGCGCCTGCAGCTGAACACAGGGTGTTCAGTCAGGCATTAGTGTTATCATTACGGACAATATCATGTCTGAGAGGATGTCCCCCTGACCCTGTTCTTCCAGGTGCTAGACACACAAAAAGTCTCTGCCTTGAAGGTCTTGCACTTAAGCAGGCTTATTATGTGGGGAGGAAGGGAATTGCTCCAGGTTACATGACCACTCTAATGGGGCTCTGCCAGTTGTTCTCGTACTAGAGCTTGCATGTAACTCCTGCTACAAGAGTGAGCTGTCAGCTCCCCATCATACGTGCAAGGAAGGGACATCTTGTGAAAATAATCAACACCTCCCCTTTTCACCTATTCTTGCTCACTTTCCTAATTCCTGGGGAACTTCTGAAAATACTGATGCTGTAGCATTTGTGTATGTGGGGCAGGCTTCTTCTGACACTTGGTCTCATTCTGCTAAACCCTTCCTGAGAGTCAGCTGCTCCCCTTGCTCTGCTCCTCCCTGTGTTTTTGGGGAGCACAGGCTGCAGCCTCCTCCAGATGTGCTGCCTGAAAGGGCTTTGCTAAATTCTTGCATGCAAATTGTGCTGCCATTGAGGTTTTCTTAGCTTCATTACTAGGAGAACTATTAAGAGAAGAGCCTCTAATGTGTCATCTTCTGTGATCAGGTAGAGGGATGTATGCTGTTTATACACATATGTCTTTAAAGGTTTTCTAAAAAGTGCGGGTTGCAGAAGGAGAACCCATGCAACTGAGGCCAGGAGCTGGCAAAGCAGCTGCTTGCTTGACTTCTCTCTTTGCCATTTTTGGGATGCTCAGATACTGTTACAGGGCACACAATGAGCTTTCCACCACTGGTGAGCCTGCAAAGAAAGGCAGCTCTGTGTGGGTGACCATTTTATTTTTTTTCCTATTTTCTTTCCCCCACCCCAGCCAGAGCCTTTGCACAACTTCTCTATCCTTATGTTGCCATCTGACTGCAGCACGTGCTTCGCGTGGCGGTTGGCACCGCGGCAGGGTGTCTTGGGCACAGTTTCTAGTGAGGAACCAAGGAGTCTCAGCCCTGTGGTGTGGCAGTGTGAGGCTACTCCTGGGTTTGTATTTTTTTCTTTCAATTAAGGGCAAAAAGTGGCTCTTCTGTTACTGAAACATACTCACTGGTTAATTGTATGTATGTGTACTTCTGAATGTGCTCAGGAGGCTGTGATAAACCCCAGATCTGCTGCAAAAGATTGGTCTCCTCAGCCTCTCTCCTGTGAGCAGCTTGTGACATCCTGAAGTTTAAACAGCTGGGGGCCCCCAGGGATGGACCACGTGCACATTAAGTGTTTCTCCTAAATGCCTAGGAAGGGCCTAGGGGGGGATGGGGGGTAGAATTAGAATTCTTAATTAACTGTCCAAGAAAATTAATACATGCCCAGCTTCAGGTCTGCAGAGAATGTACTGGAGTCAATAGGAAGAGCCACATGAAGTTTTCAGATGTTAACCCTGCACTTTGTTTGCTGAATTAGCGCTGGGATGATGATGCACAGAGGGTGTGAAGCACTGGCTAAAGGATCTTGCAAACCTGGGGGACCTGTGGCTCCAGCTGTTAAAGAGCAGTGGTCGAGTGATCCTCTGCTCTACTGGGGAGATTATGAGAAGGGTTGTGGTCTTTTATAGATGAAATATTAGGAAAAAGCCACCCCAACTCTTTTAGCCCATCAGGACTTACATGATTTTCTGCTTCTGCCCAGAGGAGGCATCCTGCACAGGGCAGAGCCTGTACCTGCCTGACCGTGGCAGGTGGATAGGTGATGGTGGTGGATAGGGATGCTGAGCTTCTCCAGGTGCCTCTGGGGAAAACGCTGTCAGCTTTGGGATCTGCTAAGCCTTCCCTGTGGGTAGAGTGGAGGTGAAAAACAAGCAGGTTTGTTCCATGCTGAACATGCCCACATCTTGTCACACAAATATGCAGCATGGATGAAAACAGAAAAGGAGCTGCAGATGGACACCAGCAACCTGTTGCTAAGCACAAGCCTCTACATTGAAAATAAACATAATGCAGCAGCTAGAGCATTCTGAACAGGATCTGCTGGATTTCCATCGCAGATACTGTAATGTCCTGATCGTTGTGTGCCTCTGGGACTTAATTTCAGCTATCATTTCTTCAGCATGTAAAATAAATTCCTGAATCTGTCATAAATTCATATATTTGTTATTGCTGCTGCCCAGGAGTGTCTGAGTCCCCGTGAGGTATAAGGTTCCAGGGAATTGCAGCAAGACTGGACAGAAAAGACTCCTGAAGATGGGTGGATCTGTTCTGAGACTTGCAGATGCTGCTTAAGTCACCCCTGAGAAGTTTCTCTGGTTTTAGAAAATGTTGATAACAAAGACACCACAACCTCCGGGGCAATTGATCTATTCCTGAGCCTGTGTCCCCCTGCCACCAGGAAGTTATCCTTTAATGCCTCTCTTAGCTCACCTCTTCTACCGGTGGCACCTCCTGCTTGCCCTGTCCTGTGCTAAACAAGCCCAGGAGAGGAGATGGCTCTCCCCAGGAGCTCTGACAGGCTGCATGTGACAGTAATAGCCAAAGGGAGTCATGCAAACATCATTCTCAATGTATATAAAACTCTCCTGCCTCAGTGGGGTCATTTCTGGAGGGCAGGAGCTGAGGCAGCCCAGGGAGGGGGTGCAGATGAAGTTGTTTCTCTAGAGATGCAGTTCCTCTGTGCTAGCTCCCAAACAAAATTTTTTTTGAAGGAACTTATGAAGCTTTAATTCAAGCTGCTTGCTGGTGCCAAAGCTTTCTTCTCCTACACAAGGAGATAAGTGCAGCTGCGCTTGGCCAGACCCGAGCTCCCTCTTGCCTGGTATTTTGTCTTTGGCTGAGATCAGAGGTAGTTGGGGGGGTGGGGGAGGAGGCAGGCGTTTTCCCTCACCTAACCTTCCTCGCCAGCCACATGTCATGTGGCTGTGGCTCTCGGAGCACCAAAAAACCCTGGGTCCATCTCTCCCTGGAAAGGGCTCCCAGAAGGGCACAGGGAATCAAGGGCCAAGCTGTGGAGAAGAGGTTTTTGTTGACCATGGAGTCCCTATGAAGTTCACTGAGCTCTGAGTAATTAATTGTGGAGCAAAAGTATCTGTGTGTGTGTGCTCAGAGTAATTAACTGAAATGAAATGTGTATTTCCAATCTTACATGCTGTGGTTAAGATAGAAATGAAGATGACTGTCAGAACGAATTATTTCTTTATTAGCAAGGCTCAGGGACATCTCTACAGATGCATAATTAATTATAATTGTACATATGAGTGACTTCTATCAAGATGTCAAGTGAGATGCTGCATCTCCCACAAGGAAGACCATAACTGTTATTGTATAGGAAAGTATATAGAGAGTAATGATTTGGTGACCTCTTTTCATTATTTAAAATTTTCAAGCAGGTGAAAATAGAGAAGCTCCCTCCAAGAATGTGTCTTTTCATTGGTGTGCAGAGACTGCTCCCTCAGTCCATCAATACAGAGCTTGATGTTTTATACTTGGATTTACCCAAAAAGAGACTGAAAACAGAATTAATGCTATGGTCCTGAATGTATTTTCTCAAATGCCATGACTGACACCATCTACTCCATGGTCAGTATCTGTGATGTCCTCACATCTCACTCTTATTTGTGTCCACCTCACTTTGATTAGTTGGGATTTATTACCCGATATCTGCTCCTTTAGGTGGTATCTATCCTCCAGGTATGTCAAGGAGTCTCTTGAGTATGTTAATTCATGCACAGCGAGCAAGTTACAGGGTAAGGAGGAGAACAGGCCACAGGAGGACTTTATTCTGTTCTCTCTACCATTAAGCTGCTGAAAAACATGGACAAAGACAGCAGTAGCTTAACAGCTTTCCCTGCCACTGAAAGGTGCATTGTTCCTGGGTCCCTGTGGCATCTCACAGGGGTGCTCCGAGGTCTTCATTGGACAAAAGTTTTTCTGGGATAAGCTGGTGGAGGAGATACACACTGAGTAGAACACAGTTATAGATGGGCTCAAGGCATGCTGGAAACTGGGCACAGCAAGGCAAGCCCTGCGCTCGTTTCTCTGCGTTGGGAAGCAGGTATAACACTTCATAGCTATTGGGATGTAATTTAACTTAAAATCTTTTTGAAAGGGCTAAAGCACAAAGCAGATTTGCAAAGTATAGCCTCTATCATTACCACGGTGGAGAAAATATTTACTCTGCCTTAGCTTTCATTTGCTGATGAAATACCATCTAGTGGCATCGAAAAAAGCAAAACAGAGCTAAACCCCAAACTATGCTACATTTTAATTGCAGTCGGGCTTTTGATCAGATGTGTATTTTGGGAAAAAAAAAANGCTTTCCCCAGGGAACTGGGTGCTGTGTGGTGATGAGGAGAGTGGTGGCACAACTCTGTCAGGGAAAGGACCTTATGGAAATAATCAGAAATATTTGCAGAGGGCTCAAAGGATCCTCACTGGG
>VWZY01000515.1:164895-185940 GCA_013399075.1 Chloroceryle aenea
GTTTCAAGACTGACTGGTTCCCTAATTTGTGTCTTTAAAAAAACCCCAACAAAACATAATCACAGATACATCATTTGCAAGTTACATTTTATTGATGTTACTGTAAAATACATATTTGCTTGCATTCCTAATTGGGGAAGCACAGATGGCAGTGGCTTCTGCTAGAGTGATATGCTGTTTAAAATATCTGGTAGCATTACAACAAAGCGTAGTCATTAAAATGAGTGTCTGCGTGTGCCACAGGAGTTTCGTTCTCAGGAGCAAGGTGCACTCCTGTTTTAAGGAGGAATGGCTTGGTTTAGCCTGTCCCTGGGCTGGTACTTGGCATGGTGAGATAAATCTGTTGCAGGGGGATAAAGCTGGCGTCGTTCATCTGAGCTGGGTGCTGCCGAAACCACTCGCTTGAGGGCAAGTTTATCCTTTCTGCATGGAGGTGTTTGTAAGGGGGTGATGTCCCCACAGGGTCTGGAGCTGATGAAAGTTATAGATACTTTTATTTTGGGGTTGTGCGACTCGTGCACAGCGTGTGCAATAGAAAGGGAGCTAAGGAGCAGCGACTGCCTCCCTGAAATCGAGCTGGTGCTTATGGTGTCTTGAGGACTAGGCCCTTGGAAGGATAGCACTGCTTTCGGAGAGAAACAAGAAACAAAGGAAAAGAGTAGTGTTGGGTGCAGGTCGTCCATCTTCGGAAGGCTGTTATAATTCTTTTTTTTCTTCATCCAAATCAAGCTGTCATGAGCAACCGCAGAGCAAGTGAGCAGCATTTTCCAGAGCGTTTGCAATGTGTTGGCAGCGAGCATTCGCTGGGAGGGAGGAGGAAGCTCTTTCACTTTTTTCATTTTTAAAAGCAGTTTTGTGCTTAAGCCACCACTGTCAGGTACCCTGTGCCCTTCGATGTCCTCCCTTCCCCGCCCCAGAAAGCTCGCTGTGACCAGACCCTTTTACTACCCATACCTCAGCCCCTGCAGTTTGGGGACAATTCTGCATGCATTGGTGCCCTTATGCCTTCCCTCATGTTAGGAGGGTTTAAGGACCAACAGCTCATTAGAAGCTGGAGTTTCATTAACTCTGTTTAAGAGGCTCCACTCCAGCCAGGTGCTTGTGTGTGTACGTGGTGTTACTGGTTTTGCAGTCTCTGCTGAAGCTCGTCACATGCCTGACATCTTACTTGCAGCATCTCCATCAGCTGGGATGTTTTTCGGGTGTCTTCCTCTGCTTTTGTAGAGCTTTGCAAGTCAAGGGGAGTGGTAGAGCCCCCTCCCACAGCCAAACTGCCAGCAGACATTGAGACACTCAGAGCCATCAGCTCCTTCCATTTTATTTAGAAGCCTTAACTATCCAGCTCCCAGCTCCATGTGGTTATGAGGGCCTCCCTGTCATGGTTTGCTATGAAAATGAAGGTTGGCTGGTAGAACTCCAGGCCCATGGCACAAGGAATGAGCAGAAAGAGGGCAAGGTATGCAAACGATATATCGCCTACCTATCGCTACCTGCTCTGCTCCAGTTTGCTGGAATGGAAAAGGTTGCCATAGGATAGCATATGATGGCTATAGGGTTGTTATATGCCTTCTAATGGCAAGATTGCAACTTTGTTCAGTTCAGGATTGAATAAGCCATAGAGAATGCTGTGGATGTAAATGCATCTTGTTTAACATGAAGTGTGATTTATTAATGAGTGGGAGTTCCACCCCCACCTGCTATTTGTGGGTTGATGCAGATGTGTTTAGTAGATGTGTGAGGATTTGGGGGAGAGGGAGACAAGCAAGCAGGTGAAGTCCTAGGAAAGGGTTTCCCTTATAGCAGCATACCTTCATGTTTGCATTTTGGAGAGGGATGCATTTCCAATGTCTGTGACTGGGGAGGGTGGGAGAACTGATGCACTGCAAGCTTCACAAGCTATCGATGTGCTGCTGAGGGGGTCAGCCAGGGAAGAAGATGCCTTCAGGCAGCATCCCCCATGGGGCTCTGGTGTCTTGTTGGAAGGACGGGGGGGCTTTGGGGGAACACCCCAGCAATGGCAAAGAACCCGTTTCACGCAGTGGGTGAGCAGCCATGGCTGCACACACAGCACTGGTTTTGTCTGAGGTATTGATACGCCTCCAGCCAGGCGGGTGCGGGGGGAGGAAGATGGGAGAGAAGGGGGAGAGATACCAGCTGCATTATTAAGCCTCATTCCAAACCCTTTGAAGTGAATGGAAAAATTATCCTCAACTTTGATACACTTTGGATTGGGCCTTTTAAGTCATGTGAAAGACATTGGCGTTATTAAAACAGCGGCAGCAGAACACTGTCGGTTATGTCTGCTTTTATTTTTTAATGGCAATGGTAGGTTTAGCCTTGGGCACTATCTGAGACTCATAAATAACCCATGTCAAGTGTAACACACCTACTGAAGAGCCATAGAAGACAGAGGACTTGGCTGTTTATCTCCCTGCATTTTTCAGTAACGAGCCACTTGTACGTTAGGAGGGGTAGATGTCCTCTAGCATTCATTAATAAAGCATCCTTAAACAGCCAGGCTTCTCCTTGATCACGCAGGGCTAATGCGATAAATATCTTCTTTCCACCCTCTCCTGACAGCTGAAAGACAGGAATGCAGTCTAACTTACAATGTTCGTTGTGCAAGAATATTACAGGACTTATTTCTTGTATGCATGTGTCATGTCTAGGTATAGCACCCGCTCGCTGCCGGGGCAACAAAACAGAGCAGGGAGGCTTTCCAAAAAATCATTCTCTGTACAGCACTGAAGTTACCCCCTGTGCTTATGGGATAGTGGGAAAACTCATGGGAAATCCAGGATCACATTGAACCTTATTCCATAGTTGCCCAGTGGACATGTATGCAAGCCCCAGCCTGTTCCAGACAGTGAGGTGCAGCTGAGGAAGGGCAGATGCCACTATCAAAATACCTTAGGGACCACTGATTGCTCTCAGGACACAAAGAGGGCCTTAAAGTATCTGAATCTATTCCTAACTGCTTTTAGCCAGTATTTTGCTTTCTTTTTCCCCTGGTTCATCCTAGAAGGAAGGCCTTATGTAAATGTATACTACTCTTCACACTGATAATGTATAGATACCAGCCAAGCAGCCCCATAGAGACCAGACACACTGCAGCACCAGAGAAGTGTTGGTTTAATTAATTCATTATCTTGTTGATTTAACAGCAAGGCAAATCCAGTGCTTTCCACCTAGGAAGTTTGAGATGTTTGGTGGGGAGCAGGTCTGCGACAAGCTGTGTTTGCGATTAGAACAGCAGGATTACTTGGCGACACCGGGTCTAGAGCAGCCTGAAATGCTGTTCGAAAGAGGGTTTGTTTTTAAAGCTGTTTAACCCCTTAAAAGAAGAAAAAATGAGGTCAACCATGAAAGGAAATTTAATAAATGCAGCTTGTACATAAATATTTGCTCCTGCTCCCAAGTGGCCAATTCCTCTAGTTTCTCTCATTAAAGAGGAATGCCCATGGGATGCTCCAGTTTAAAAATGTTTCTGTTTCCAATGCTTTTTAAGAACCTTATGTCCGTGCAGTCTGTATTCCTCTGAGGCAGGGAGAGGGGCCAGAAGGGACCTACATGCAGAAGCAGCTCTTCAGTAGCTCTCATGCTCCCTGGGAAGGGGTGCAGAGCAGAAGTCCCTCCTTCCAAAAAGCTGTTACGTGTTTCCTTCCCCTCCCTGCACCCTGACCCGGCAGCAAGCTGCTGTCTGCAAGGCTTTCCCCCTTACAGAGCAGACCCATCCTATCCTCAGGGCAGCAAAATGCAGAGGAGTGCAGTGAAATAACCTCTCTGGAGCTGCAAGTGTATTTCCAAGGCAAAGGACAGAGCTCAGGCTACAGCTCTTTGCGTGCGGGTGAGCTGAGCTGCGGGAGCTGGAAGAGGATGGAGAAAGCAGGGCTTCAGGTGGGATGTGGCTGTAGGAGAGTGTGAAAATTAGTTCCCCTCTTAACCCCCGTTTAAATGGTCATGGGCTGGAGGGTGTTTTAAAAGGAGCTAAAAGGCAGGCACTTCGATACTGTATTCCCATGGCTTTGGATTTTCAGAGGAATTTGAGTATCCAGTAAGATTTCTGCTCTGCAGAGGCCATGTGTTCTCAGCAGTCTCCTTTTCTTCTGACATCTTTTCATCACCCTGATTCCTTATGTTAAGCCACTGTCTTGCCTGAAACCATAGCCTCCCTGAAAAAAATACTGTTTGAGCATTCAACCTGTGTTTCCCTCCCTGAGAATTGGACATGCAAACGACAAGTCCTTTTCAGCAGGAACCTTAGAGACTAAGTGTTAATTGCTTTGGGGTTTGGTTTTGCTAACCACAAACGCAAGTGGAAACAGCCTCCTAGGACACAGTTGTGCTGAAAAGCTGACAGGTGTTAAGTATCAAACCCAGGGCTTCAGCACCTCTGGCTCCACAGCTTTGTGGTGGTTTCTGACTAATAGGCACCGGCTTCATTTTTACCTTTGAGGAGCTTTGGCAGATAGTCACTGAACCCCCTTTTTCCTCCGGGGCTCAAGCCACACTAAGTCAAAGCCTTAGTTAAACGCTCAGAGGCATAGCCAGTCCCACAGACTGATGTATCAAGCAGCACTGCTCCAACAACGTCTTAAAAGCAGCTTTCCACTCTCTTGCATGTGGGCAGAAACCCCAAATCCTAATGCCATCACTGTTGAAATTGCCTCTTTCATGTTGAGCAGTTTCCATCTAAGACACTGAACTGAAATTTTATTTTGATGTACAAAGTGTACCCGAGGTGAGTTTTTCACAGGGTAGGGGATGTTTGCTTCCAACAATCAAGATGCAACTGCAAGGTAGTGGCTTCCCATTTCAGAAACCAGATCTTAAAGAACATTTAAATATCTCCCTTCTCTCCCCAACCTCCTCTTTCCATCTCCTGACCTTTTCCAAGGGTAGGAACAACCGTTTGCTTGATGACTTGATGTATTTCTAGCACCAGATGCCCCAGTGGGACATCTACACATGTGCCAGTTGGGAGAGCCAAAGCCTGGACCTGTTTTGGTTTTACAATATGGGTCTGTTGGTTCTGGCACACACACATGATCCTGTGTCTAGACTTTACATGTTTATGATCCTGTATGTGCAATAGGGATTTTTTAGTACAAGAAGTTGATTATTGGGCCTTTCTCAGGATCAGGAATGTGCTATGTGTCCCTTTAAACTTCTACAAAGAATGGAACAGCTGAGAAGCCCCTATTTTTGCCAAATCTCACAGTATTTCTGCTTCCATATGAGGAGAGTTTCAAATCACAGCTATTTCCAGCCTTCGTGCTTCCAGCTGAAAAGCCAAGCATGGGACCTGCGTGTGTGCTGAAAGCCCAAACTGGAGTGGTATCAAGGACCAGGACAACAAACTGAAGATGTATTTTCAGGTGGGTGATGGGAGAGCCATCTCTCCCCAGCCCTGGCAATGCCGGGCCCTGCTACTCCAACTGTAATCAAACCAGCAACTTTACATCTAGTACAATTAGATTGGGTAGAGATCCTCTCATCCCCCCTGGCATGCTGTAGAGGTGATGTGGCTGAGGCTTTCCAAGCAGAGGCAATACCAGTGCACAGGCGATGGTGCCAGGAGTAAGGGAAGAGCTGCGTGCTCCTTCTGCCTGGCTCAAGTATGAAAGCGGTTCCTTAAACACAGCTTTTCCCATCCAGGGCCTCCTCCTGCCCCATATCTCTCATCTCCTCACCCTTCCCCCTGCACACCTGCCTCTCTCTTTTGTTTGTGGGCTTCCTTCCTCTGCCTGCAGGAAGATGCCTGCAGCACAGTTCTGGGGGCCACAGGACACCCCAAATGCTCAGCATCTCTCTTTCCTGCTCACCACCAGCTCCCAGCCCCTTGGGGGCCCCTGACAGCACTTTGGCCAGGTTTGATGGAGGCACAACCACTATTAGAACAAGAAGCACCATCAGTTTTGGAGACCAGGAGCAGGTGGGGAGAGGGGAGGCACCCAGGTGGGTGCCTGCTCTCCACCAGCACATTGGGACCCCACAGCTGGTGGCAAGTGGGGCTGCAACTTGCCCTGCCATCAAATGGCTCTTCATGGGGAGAACATTTTTGAAAGGGTGAGAAATGAAGAAAGCACAAGAAATGCATGGAGACTTGTAGGGGGTGGTGTAGCCAGAGCAGGGCAAGTGAGGAAGCTACCACCTCCCATTTCTTTTCAATCCCTGCAGTCACACTGGTTGCACCCATGGTCAGGGGTAGATGGGAGCTTGCCCAGCCCTCTGCTTTTGAAGGACACTTTGAGACAAGTTTTTTCATGCTGCATCCAGTGTGTTGCTCTGGGATAGGTCTTGGTCAAACCTTTTGCAAGAGCCTGGACAACAGATTACCCTGCAGAAACCTTTCTGAAACCCTGACTGCATGAGTCCCTTCTCCTCCCTACCTGCTCTCTGTTGCACCCCTTCAATGCTGTAGCATTTGAGCTCCCTTAGGGGTGTCCTTAGCTCCCTTAGGGTGAGTCTGAACCTCAACAGGGGTAGCTTGTGTGTTGGTCCTGCAGTGATTCAGCGTCCTGCTGCACAGCCCAGACAAATTCATCCTCTAAACAAAACTAGGCTCTTAATGTGGCCAGGGGGGGAAGGGGCAAGTATTTTGCAGGGACTGTTAGTGTGATGTTTTTCCATATGTAGGATTTTTTTCTTGTTCTATAAAACTTGAAACTAAGAACTGGGTTTTTTTAAATAAAAATGTCTTCTCTTGCACACCTGGTAAGAAGGAGGAAAAGAGATTTTTTTAAAATGTTTTTTTTTACCTGCAGAAGATAAAGGAATTAAAACATCTCTGCAGATCTCCTTATTACTCCTGCATTCACTCAGAAGCCAAAGATGAGCAGAGTTTAATTTTAAAGCCCTCATTCTGTGCCTTTGAAACAAACACTTTCTTCCTTCTGATAAATGATTAAAGTACCAGCAAATTATTTTTTAAAGAAAAAGATCACAGGACTTTCTGAGCTCCCCACCCTGACTTGGGAATAAATTTGTCCTTGCTGAGGTGATCCTCCTGTACATTAACCATCACCTACTTCCCACCTGAGCAACACAGGGAACAAAAACGTTATGGCCCAAAATAATAAATGCAGTGACAAAAAAAAATGATGCCTTTAGTAAAGTTTTCCTTATATGCTTTGATAATCCCAATTTCCAACAATGGCATTGTGACATTGAATCCAGGAAGAGTGAATCTGGCTTTAGGGTGGTTGGTTTTTGTGTGTGTGTGCTTTGGCTTTAAAAAAAAAAAGTTATTGCAAGCAATGTTAGGGACAAACTTGGAGGTGTAACATTTTATTCTTCCTCTGCCACCACAGATAATGAAGTTTTATCAACTGCCTTTTATTACAGTAATCTAGACCTATATCCTGTAATAGGCTCATAAACATTTAACGAAACTGGATGCTGCATGAATTTTAAAAAAAGAGAGAAAGAGAGGTTTTAGGGTGGACAAAGGGAATAATTTTTGCTAGCTTGGGTGTTTTTAGTCCAGAGCCTCAGCAAATGATGCTCTTCCATCGTCATCTCAATGCCAAGGTGAAGCCCAGGTACCTCTTGCTTGATTCCCATCAGTGGAATTTTGCCCTGGGTTTAAAGGTAACTGTACCTGAAGCAAGGGGCTGAAATGCAGCCTTGGTCTTTATACTTTTTTCTTTTTTTTCTTTTTTTTTTGTCCCCTCTGCTGTTTAAACCCTTTTTGGTACATTCTGTGGGGACTTCTAATGTATTGTTTCATTGCATACTTAAAACGAAGGGGATGTTAATTACCTTGACACCATGAAAAGCATAAATCCTGCCTAACTGACATTCACTGGTGCATTTCAAAGAGCAGCTGTATATTGCTATAGTATGGCAGTTACATTAACTCTGCATGATGACAATAGGAAAAACTGATAATAAACATCAAACTCATCTGCCTTTTACCGCAAAACAAACAAAAAAGTTCAAGTGTAGTGGAAAGTTTTGGGGGTTGTTTTGTAAATTAACGCCTGCTTTCTTGCTCTAAACCTTTCACTGGGGAAGGTTTCCAGGCTGGAGAAGACAGCAAGCAGCACATATGCTCCTGAATTTTGGTTTTGCAAGAGATGCTTGTAACCCTGCTTTTCATTCACACAGGGATTTTACTGGGATGTGCTCAGAGGGATGGTGAAGAGTTTGGGAACATCAGGGATGAGGGAGTTACAATGCCTTACAAGGATCTGGGGAGTATGAGGAGCTAAATTAGTAGAAAGACACAGATTGTGTTTTGCTCTGGAAGGGTTCAAAGAGCTTCCCAGTAAATGTGCGCAACTGCAAAGGCAGCCTCCACAGTACAATGTTTTATCAACTGCTCTCAGTCCTTCAAAAATGCACACCTAAAAATATCCAGCATCAATTTTGGGTAACCAGCCTACTGTGAATGACAAGAAGTAGCTGATATTAAAGAAAATATGATAATGTGACCTTTGCCATGCCAAAATTGTGCCCTAAACCAAACAGGCATACATAGGGGTAGGAGATGATATATCACTTTGCTTTTCTTACTGCCAAACATAAAAATGATCGGAAATATTATAGCTCTTTTTGTGTCAGGGCTGGTTGATTGGAACAACTCTGCTAGGCAGCATGAACCTCAGTTTGTGCAGGGGGTAAAACATACAGAGAAAAAGTGATCTGGAACACTTTGATATTTGTGTCTGAGGCCATGGTTTCATTTATTTAATATGGTGGCAAGAAATCACTGAATGTTGGAAACTTGATCAGAATAAGGCAAATAATGGGAAACTTTCCACCAGACTGCACATTTTTCTCTCTGCTGAGGTATATTGCAAAGGACTGGTCTTTAGGTACAATAAACATGCATAGCTTTTTTTTTTTTTTACTGTTTCTCTTGTTCTAAACTAATGATCTTGACAAATTTATAGTGTTTTGTACTAAATTCTGTATTTTCCTATTTATTTTTTTTTTTATCTTACTATGTGGGGTGTAGGTTGTGGCCCAAAAGGACTAACGTGATCCAGAGAGCAATGTGATGGAAATTTTATTCTTCATCTACATAGATTTCCCTTATGGTAAATCACAGGTGGGTTTTCCTCCCCCTTGTTTTAAGGAAAATGGGGAATATCGTTGTGAAAAGGGAAGCTTTAAAAATGTGTGATCTAGAAATGTGAGTGCATAAATTATCAGAGCCAACTTTGGAGTTGTGTTTGCGAGCATTACAATCAGACACGTTTCTGAAAGTAAACTGTAGTAGTTAGAAGATAAACGGTTCCCCGGAGGAAAGCAATAAATAGTACAGCCACACACTTACTACGCCTTGGCTCTGTATTTCAGTTATTTATGAAAAGGTAGAAAGCAAGCTACAATTCCAGAAAACACTTTGATCAGTGCTTTTACTTTACAAACGCCTTTAAAAATAATATTAAAAACTCCTAAGCCAAAGAGTCATTGAAAGAATAGAAATTGGCTATGGATTTTAAATATTCATGAAGGGCAAAAAATTGGAATGAGTACACATTTTCCCTTGAAAGCTCTTCCTGTCATCCATGATACTGCAAAAAAATTAGTAGACCACTGGATACCAACTCTCTTTCTGCACCTTATGTTGCCCTTCCTATCTCTGTCCTTGCAGATTATAACATCTTTGAGCCTTTTTGTTCTGTGAGAGCCATGGGAGACTCTCACAGAAAATATTAAAGTACTGTTACTATTTATATATGTGTGTGTCTGGTAATTTAGGTTGGAAAGTGATACCTCTGGAGCTCACCTAATTCAGCCTGCTGATGAAAAGAAAAAGGGCTAAATTCAAATGAAGATACTGGTTTAAGTGCTTTGTTGGATTAAGACCTAAACCTGAATACTGAAAGGAAAAAGTCTACATGTTTCATGCAGCTGAAGGGCCAGGAAAAAAAAAAAATACACCAAACCCAACTACATCTGCAGTGCTTAGTTATCAAAGTAAAAAAAAAAAAGGCAGTTGTTTCACAACAGAAACATAGCCAGTAAAATCATGGAAATACTGGTTGTGAGTCTATAAACCAGTTTGTGTTGAGATCACTGCTTAAATTGGCTCTTGGGATTTCCTCCCTGGACTCAGGTCACTTAGAGAAAGCGTCTGGATTTCTGTATAGGTTCCGAGACATCTCCATGAAGATATGGAAAGTCAGAAGAGCTGTTGGCCCATGACTTTTTTCCAGGGTTTCAGTGTCTTGAAGTTCTCCTCGTTTGATAGCTAACCCCCAGCTGACAGGTAAGCTTACATAAACATCCAGTAACATAAGGGCTACACATTCGTTGTTACTCAGAATCATGAACTTGCTGGGTACTGTTTCCATCCAGGTACGATCCCAGTGAAATCTATTCATAGATAACTTTGAAGGGTCTCCATATCGTCTCTCTCTGAGGGATTTTGCAGCATCCAAACCTTCAAATGTATTGGTGTCATCTTGCAAAGAGCTCTCACATGCATTTTGGAAGTGTCCTTCAGTCATTTGTTGCTATGTAGGGAAGAACATTGTTTCTGTTGCTGCAGATAAATCGTGCAGTATTAACAGGAGAAGACAGAAACATGGGTAGTAAGAGGCTAACCTCACAGTTTATGGCACAATGAAGAGGTCTCCATAGGATGTAGTAGAGTGGATGTGATGTCTCATTTGAAGTAGTCAAACATTCATAAGATCAGGGTTGTACATCCTCAGCATATGCTTACTATGGTTTTGGGAAATTGCAAAGCAGAGACACCCCACTATAACTCTCACCCAAACAGGACAGGGCTTTCAGAATGATGGCATGAGAGTGTGGGAGGATGTGGGGACTTGGTGTTCAAACCCATCCATGGAACTGGGGCACCCAAATGCGTCCTGTGCCTCTGCAACCCCAGGATTACCTAAGGCATAGCCTGAAAATCCCAGGACCCTTTATTGGACCATTTTCTTTCCCTCCCTTTTTAACATAAAAAGCAATTTACTGACAGATCATTCTGATATAATGGAATTTTGCATGCCTGAAATCCTGGTTAAGCTTTAAGCAAGGAAAAATGATAAATGATATGTAGCTGTCAGCCATGTGCACGGCAACTTAGTATTATTTTAATAGTGTTATCACTGCAGAAGAAAAGCAGAGGAGACATATCTGCTGCTTCAGTTCAGTGTCGAGCATGACCTCCTCTCTGCAGAGGGAGCTCAGGAAGTTCAGTCCTTCCCAGTGAGGCTGTGGGGTATTCCCTCCATCCTAGCAGCAGCCACAGCCTCTGGAACATGGTCATGGCTGTGGATGAATGGGCTCCATACTCTCCAAGTAACTACTTTATCCTCATTTCTCCTTCCTCACTGCGTCTAAATGCCTGAGCAGGCAGAGCATCTCTGCATGCTCACAGAAACTGTCGTAGAGCCATGGGCCAAGTAGTGTTGTCTTGTTAACCCAGAGACACGGTTTGTCCCTCTGCCCCTTCAGAGCTGGGGCGGGACTAACAGCTTGGCTAAGTCAAAGCAGTTGGACCTTGGACTTGGGAAGTCAAAGTGGGATCTTCCTCTCTTGTTAAATTGACGCTGGATATGTGGTTACGGGTGACCTTAATATCTTTGGCTGGTTCCCCGTGATGGCACAGTCAGAGGTATTTGTGCTCGTGTCCCCTCAGGAGAACATGAGTGGATGTTCTTCTCAGTGCTAAAAAATGTCAATCTGTTTAACAATGTAAGTTACTCTCCACTGCCTGGAACGTCTGGTAAGAAACAGGACAGTGCTTTAGAGTTACCACGCTTTAAATTTTGACTATTGTACTACCAGAATGTTTAAAATAGCTCAGGAGCTAAGCGATCACACAGGTGTAAAAGTGTGCCTTGGTTACATAAAGTATAATAATGTACCCTTCAGCAAAGTGACAGGTTCCATGTAGGATATAATGTACTATATGAAATCTGTAACATATAAGAGAGCGGAGAAGAGTTTCAAAGACCAGATGAGAGCAAGGAATAATACCAGAGAGTGGCACATGATGATATATGACATGTGGAGGAAATAGAATTTGATTGAATCTCAGGGAAGATTGAAGTTATCCATGAGGAGATAAATATAATCTAAACCAAAGATATTTAGTAGGAAGGAGCTACTTACAAGGCAATCATGTTGGAAGTGCCTAAGTGGATGGTAAATCACATATGAGAATGCAATGCGATTGAAAAATAAATGTATAAATGCCAATGAAATTCTGTCCTGTGCAGTGACAGGGAGGCCGAAGGGGACACTTCTTTGCACAACATGCAGACGACTGTTCGTGGTAGGAAATCTTTGGGAGGCTTGATGACAAAGCTCCAGTGATCGGAAGTGACAGCATGATGACAAATGAGGACACTGCAGAGAGATGTGGATGCAGAAGAGACGGACCTCTGCCAGAGCAGGACAGAGTAAGTCTGGCTGAGTGGCAACCAGCACATGGATGGCTGCTTGTATAGAGCTGATGCAGAGAAGTGTGGTGGACCGTGGGCACGGCAAGCCTGGATTTGATCAAATGAAATGTCGTCTTGAATTTCAGGGGAAAAATGGTCAGTAAAGCTAGTCTCTTACTTCAGAAAGGGATAGGAGCTCTGTCCTTTGTCATGTAAAAGGAATTTATATGACTGATGTCCTGAGGAGCGAAGGGGAGGCTGAGTGTTATGTCACACATCATCCCACTTCATGGTGCAGGGGGTGTTTGGGGCTAACACGGAGATGAGGTCATGTGCTGTAAGGAAGAAGGGCTGAGATGAACAAGAAGGTTGTTCTACCTCCTCATGTCTCTTGCTCTGGCCTGAAGCAAGGATCACTCAATAGCTCAAAATGTTTCAAGTACTGGGGGTGGCCAGTGGGTGTCAGTTTTGCTCTATGAAGCAGCTGATGGAGCTTCCCTTATCTAATGTAAGAAACTACCTCTTAAAGGAGGCTGTGGGAAAAAAAAAACATTCCCTTGGGGAAATATGAGGTTATCCCCACAGTCTGGCATTTTGTCCTTTTTTTTTTTTTTTTCATAGCTGTGCCTACTTTTCAGAGCAGTCACAGAGAGTAATTCTTAGAGTTGTTGTTGTCTTGGTTTTGACTCTTTCAGCATCTCTGCTTTTAGGGTGATGACAACTGAGGGTTTTCAACAGAGCTCTTTTGTCTTACAGAAGAAGCAGCCACCATCTACAGCCAGTCCAACAGTTTATTTCAAAGGGTCATATGTACAAATATGCAAAAGTCTTGCATGAGCCATCTAGGATAAGCTCGCTGGAGAGTCATGGTTTTGTTATCAGCCAGTTAAGACAACTCAATATCACTTAAAGATCAAGTCAGCACTAAAGACCTGTAGCTACTTTGGATACAATTTCCATTAAAAATGTCTTGAGATTTTAAGGATCATTTTTGATAGCTATTTTTAAACAAACTTTAGAGATGAATATAAATTATACCCTTGCTGAATTAAAAAACATCCCGACAAAGCCAAACCAGCAGCAAGCCACGTGGAAAAGCACTTGCAATGAGTAAGCTGAGACCTGGTACTTTTACAGGGCTTCATCATAAACTCTGCATAAGGAAAATTTTGTCATGGGAAGAACCCTCTTTAGCAGTATGTGGATGCAATAAACTGGCAAAATTAATTCAGAGAAGATTTTTTAAGACAAAGATGTTGATGATGATAATATCTGCAAAGGCTTATCTATTTGTGTCCTCACTCATAATGCTGTAAAATTGGAATTTGTATTTTTTACTTTTGTAGATATCAGATGAATCAGCTTTTCAGGTGAAGGCAGTAGGAGAGTTTCTATTGATATTAGTGGTGTAATCTCAGGCTTGTGCAGAGAAGAAAAGATACCTGATAAAACGACATTTTCTTTAGCCATCATTCCACCACCCAAAATCTTATTTAGAATAATCCCTCATGTTGCTAATAAACGGAAAGTAACATTTGTTCTTCTCAGCAAAAAAAATATGTCAGTGTATTGGCAGTAGCTGGGAGTAAAAGGTTGTCTCTTTACTATAGAGACTGAATTATGTCTTCATTGATTTAACTCCCCAAAGGTGAAAAAATAGAAAAGCCTTCCTCTTAAAAATAAATGNAGGGCACTAACAGACCCGAATGACCTCAGTCAATCTCAGCTGTAGCCTCCACCCACACTCCCACCACTGGGCCAGGAGTCCGTTTAAGCTCAGCCCCCTCACCCTTTACTTTTTGTTTAGGCTGTGTTTGGAGAGTGGTGGTCTCCTGCTTGGTTGTAGGTGTACTCCTGCCTAGACATGGACCTTGCTAATCCTGACTTGTAGATTGACTTCTTTGGCTTGACCTCATCACTGCAGACTTGCCTGAAGATCAGGGTTCTTGGTTAGATCTNATATGCAAAAGTCTTGCATGAGCCATCTAGGATAAGCTCGCTGGAGAGTCATGGTTTTGTTATCAGCCAGTTAAGACAACTCAATATCACTTAAAGATCAAGTCAGCACTAAAGACCTGTAGCTACTTTGGATACAATTTCCATTAAAAATGTCTTGAGATTTTAAGGATCATTTTTGATAGCTATTTTTAAACAAACTTTAGAGATGAATATAAATTATACCCTTGCTGAATTAAAAAACATCCCGACAAAGCCAAACCAGCAGCAAGCCACGTGGAAAAGCACTTGCAATGAGTAAGCTGAGACCTGGTACTTTTACAGGGCTTCATCATAAACTCTGCATAAGGAAAATTTTGTCATGGGAAGAACCCTCTTTAGCAGTATGTGGATGCAATAAACTGGCAAAATTAATTCAGAGAAGATTTTTTAAGACAAAGATGTTGATGATGATAATATCTGCAAAGGCTTATCTATTTGTGTCCTCACTCATAATGCTGTAAAATTGGAATTTGTATTTTTTACTTTTGTAGATATCAGATGAATCAGCTTTTCAGGTGAAGGCAGTAGGAGAGTTTCTATTGATATTAGTGGTGTAATCTCAGGCTTGTGCAGAGAAGAAAAGATACCTGATAAAACGACATTTTCTTTAGCCATCATTCCACCACCCAAAATCTTATTTAGAATAATCCCTCATGTTGCTAATAAACGGAAAGTAACATTTGTTCTTCTCAGCAAAAAAAATATGTCAGTGTATTGGCAGTAGCTGGGAGTAAAAGGTTGTCTCTTTACTATAGAGACTGAATGATGTCTTCATTGATTTAACTCCCCAAAGGTGAAAAAATAGAAAAGCCTTCCTCTTAAAAATAAATGAACAAACAAACAAAAAGGAGGCATTTTCAAACAACAAGAATGAAGTTATGCTTTCTTTCCTTGCACAGTTATGTGCACATAATGTCTGGATGTAGAGAAATGTTACTCCTTTCCTGGAGTAAAAGAAGAATAATAAATAAAACTAGAAAAAATAAGAAATCTCTCCTGCTAAAGAAGTCAGTCTCCTAAAGCTCAGGAAGACAATGGAATGCTTTGCAATAAAAATTAAGATGCAGCTTTAAAAGGTCGTGGTCAAACGCTGTTTCATGTAGCACTGAGAGGAGTGTAAAAAGATGCTCATGATTTATTTTTATAATCCAAACTGTTGCTTGTGGCTAATTGAAGTTAACCTGTCTCCACTGTAAAACTCATTATGTGGCCTGTTAATTTAAGTTGACTGTATTTTTCACAGTCAAACCCCTAATCACACCACCACCCAGGTAGAATCAGGGAAAACAGCCTAGTTAACTTCAGGGAGATCTGTGAGCTCCTTCCAGGTAAGGTGGAGATGTGAGCTTAAAACACGCCAGTGACCTCGCTNGGCTATTGTCTCTGGCTGACCCTTGCTGGAAGAGTTTGTGGGATGGACCCTGTCTCGTGTCCTGGTTCCTACCACGCTTGTATGGGGCACTCCTGTGGCTCTTGGCCTGCAGGGAGCCGCTGGCTCATGCCATGCACTCCACAGGTACGCTAGATTCAAAGAGAAAATGTCAATGTCTTTTTTCTTCAGTTCTTTGTCAAGTTTTCAAGAGGTGTAGCAGAAACTCTTTTCAAGTTCAGAAATGTACGGATAGGGTGGCCTTGTCTATTCTGTATCTCACTCAGGATGGGAACTATTAATATAACTGTTGTGTATCAGGTTGAATGAGGAAGGTAAGTGCCAGAGGCCTTACAAAACCAGCTCCCTTGATGTTCACAGCCTCATTTGGTAGTTGCTTTCTGTATTGTAGAAGACAGTTCAAACTGAGGTGGCAACTTGTGACCTTTTGAGATTCAACCTCCCTATTAATCCTGTCGTAGGGAAATGGAAGAACTCCATTCCCACCATATTGCAAAGCCGTGAGCCTAGTCATCTGTCACTAAATCTCCCTGGTACTTTGCAATACTTGATCTTTAAGGTCGCTTCCAACTCAAGCCATTCTATGATTCAACATAATTGACACCTGTAATGTTGCCAAACTTCAGCTCGAGAAATGACTGTCTGGCTGCCTAAACGCCTCTGGCAGCTCCAGTAATTTCCACAGATCCAGAATGCTTTTGTACCAGGTGCTTCAGGAACTTCATAGTTCTGTGTGGTTCGCTGTTCAGCATTGAATGTGTGTAATTCTGTGACTTCCAGCCATAAGCAAAGCAAGAGTTAATTCTTATTTTCGTTGAAATACAAAGTGGGAAGCTAGGTCATGCATAAATCCTCATTGTGCTAGGTGCTGCACAAGCAAAGAATAAAAATGATCCCAGGCTCGCAGGTTCTCTGTTAGTAGCTTCTTGTGTCATAATTAAATTTTGTTAGGCCATTTTAGAATAGCCCTTCCTCGTAAATGATATATCCATATACATTTATAGCCTCAGAATAAAAGTGAAAACCTGTATGCTTTTATGATTGATAATAAAACAGAAGATGTAACACTATTTTCCAAGTAACTTGGATATAGCAATTGGAATACCTGGGGGTGAGGGAAAGGATCACCGTTTCTTGTATACTTTTGGGTTATACCCACCTAAAGTTACAGAAGAAGGAAGAAGTACGTGTTGTGAGAACTGTAACTGCCAGAGCCCACCAAATTCGGGTGGAGGGTACAGAGCAGGAGCTGGTACCCTTTTAGGAACCAAACAGTGTCTTTGTGACTAGAGCTCTAACAGTAAAGATAAGGGAAGAAAATGCAGTGGCCATGTGATATATTAGCGGAATGTTTTACAAAGTCCCCCACAAAGCATCCGCTGCTCTTGAAAAGCCTCCCTGGCCCAAGTGAGAAACTATTCACAAATTTAGTATTCAGATTACATACTCTGCCTTTTCAGCCGCTCGCTGTACAATGAATGCCTGTACAACTACAGTAACAGACACAGATCTACAGTTTCTGTGGCCTTTGAGCTATTATGAGTATTGTGCCTCTCCATAAATTACATCTGCGTGTCCTGAAAATACCAACTGTTTTAATAGGAATTAATCTATAGGCTTTTATCTTGGTTAAATACAAGGGCCACAGTATGTTGTGTCCCTTTTAAAATTAATAGGGTATGCTCTGAAGATATTCAAGGATGTTCATTATTTTCTTTTTAGGTCTCTTTATTGATGCATATAAGCATAAAACAGTGCTTTATTGTCGGAAAGAGAAGGAGATGGAATAATGAATAGATTGGTGCTTATACGGTTTTGGATTGCCCAGCGCACAGTTAAGTAAAGAAAGGTTTACATTTGTCCTCTTCAAAGTATGTTGGGATTTGTTCCAGTTTGTCTTCAAAGTGCCCCTTCTGTGCATAGAGAAGAGAGGGTTCAGTCTGAAGGCAAAAAAGCTGATGCAGGGGTCTGCTACTTGGTCGTGTTCACAACTGTCCAAGGCAACAGCGAGGCAGATATGTCTTTTATTTTTTTTTAATTTGGTAATTAGAAATAAATCTAGGGCTTAGGCTGTGCTGAGCTATTCTTTATGTGAATACCTAATGCAAGCTTTTTGGAAGTGGACTCCTTGAATACCCTGACCTTACACAGCCATATGAAAAAGGAGAATTAGATAATGCTATTTATGTAAATTCTGGTTAAAATTATGGTTGTTTAGAACAATAATTCTCATGCCCATGCACGTGCACACATATATAGGGGTTAAATGTTTAAATGTTTTGCTGAAAATGGGCTTGGCCCATCAGTGACCTATCAAAGCACATCACTGACATGAGATGAGGAATTCAATTCTCCTCGCAGGGTACCTCTGAGAGGGGGCAGCTCTATTATCCCCAGGACACAGGAGGAGAACTGAGGCCTATGGAGCCAGGCGAATCTTGGAGGGACATTACGGTTCTCACGGGCAGGTGGCAGTCGGCACAGTCTGCGATCCCCAGGGCGGGTGGCCTTGGGCGGAAGGACACTGTCCTGGGGCAGGCAGGGCTGTGCAAAGGCTGCTTGCATCTTGTCGATGGAAATGGAATGGAAAGGGACTGCCCAGTGGGCTCACACGAGCTCCAGAGATGGCTCTTTCAGAGGTGTGCTGAAGTGACCTCTGTAACCTAGCAGAAGTACATGGCAAAGCTGAGAATCACTCTTGGGGTGCTGGCAGAAGAAAAACTCTCATTGCCTTACTCACTTCCCTGCAGAAATGGAGAATGGAAACGCAGAGAAATAGTGATTTGGCTGAAAATATGTGGAGGACTTCTGGATGTGTTTGGAGTGTGAAACCTGGTCTCCTGATCTCCAAACTGTCACTTGGTTCTCAAGATTGTCACAGCTGCTCTGCTGGGGAGCAGGGGTGTGACTGATGTAAATCTGTGGAGCTCCTGCTGCACCCCCAGAGCTGAGTTTTGCCTTGAAACCAGTGATTCACACCGGTGTTGCTGCAGTGAAGATGCGCTCATCTCTGCAGCCCTTGCAGTTAACAAGCTGATTTTTTAAAGGCAATCCTTTTCACTTTATTCTCTGTCCCCTTCCCTTTGGTCACTCCTTGTTTTCACAGCTTCGTTTGGTTTCTAGAGCTTATGGAGCAGCAGGATTAAAAAATAAGAAATAATTACTGGAGAGGATGGGTCTAGCTTTTCCCATCAGCTTCTGTGGCTCAAGCAGGTTCCAGCAGCTTTGGGAGAAAAGCTGTTAGCTGTTAAATTATTACCTGTAAGGAAAGCCAGCTGGAAGCTTTCAGTTTTCAACGTTTTGATGAAAAGCGCCATAAAAATCTTGACAAGACTTGTAGCATTTCAATGACATGTTTTGCATTTGTCCCTGCTTTTCAGTGATCTGTGAAAGTGATCAAATGCTGCCGAGACCTGCATCTCAGGGATTTTGACCCCTAAAACAAAGGGGCGGGGGTGTGTGGAATAAAAAGGGCAAGCCCCAAAGCGTGTGCTGTTGAGTGAATTCATGTGGACAGCTTTTGGGAAGTCACCTTTCATCTGGAGGAGAATGTCCATCAGGAGAGTTATTCCAGCATGAGCTGTTATGGTATAATTACCCCGCTCTAGCTCTGCCAGTCTATTTTCTGACGTAGGCAAGCTGAGTCTAGTTGAAACGTAGGCGTGGGAAACAAGAAGTCTGCTTTCTAGGCTCAGCTCTGAGTGCTCTTTGTGGCCGTGGGCCAGTCCCCTAAACCTTTCTGCCTCCTTCCTATGCAAAATCAGAAGAGTTAAATTAACCCACTTCACTGATGTGGTGTAATGACTAATTAGCTAAAATTTGTAGTGCTGGGGAGAGAGCTGTCTATTAACTCCAGCAGCTTTGGCTGGCTGAATAATGCATTTGTAAAAGTGGAGTTTGTCTCCCCCTCTCAGGGTAGGGTGGCTCTGCCACTAGGAAGCAGAATGTCACTTTGGCCTGAAGCGGCTGAGCTCATAAAACCTGGGTGTTTAATACTGTGTGTGTTATTCCCCACTGGTACTGGGGGGAATGAAGAACGGCTCCCTGTTCTTCCTATCAGCTGTTCTGTTGGCTGAAACGACACAAAAGTGTATGGGCAGACTGAATCCTGTTGTCTTTTAACGTCTGTGTGCTTACCTTGGCAAATATAAATGTAATAATGTCTGTGTGTATAATGCATGATCTACAACCACAGCTTCTTAATGGAGTGTTAACTCTGGTGTCTAATGATGGCCTTACCACAGTCACCAACAGTTCAGCTTTGATGAACAGATGCCCTAAGAAAGAAGGATGGTGCTGTTTTACCTGGTCCAAGATGTGTCAGAGGCATGGGAAAGCTCCTGTGAGAAAGCATGTCAAGTATTCATAACCACAGCATGGTAGGGTTTGAAAGGAATTTCTGTAGATCATCTTGTCCAAGCCCCCTGCTCCAGCAGAGCCACCCAGACCAGGGGGGCTGGGATTGCATTGTCCAGGTATAATTGGAATCTCTCCAGAGGAGACTCCACCATCTCTCTGAGCATCCTGGTCCAGGCTCTGGCAACCTCACAGGGAAAGTTTTTCTCTTGTTTAGATGGAACCTCCTGGGTTCCAGTTTGTGCCTGTTGCCCCTCATCCTGTCACTGGGCACCACTGAGAAGAGTCTGGCCCCATCCTCTTGCCCCCTGGGGGCCCTTTAGCTATTGATGAGCATTGATCGGATCCCCTGTCAAGCTGCTCTTCTCCATCGGAACAGCCCCAGGTCTCTCAGCCTTTCGTGGGCACAGAGATGCTCCAGTGCCCTCAGCATCTTTGTAGCCTCCAGTGGATTCTCTCCAGTAGTTCCTTGTTTCTCTTGAACTGGAGAGCTCAGAACAGGACACAGTGCTCCAGCTGTGGCCTCACTGGGGCAGAGGGGAGGAGAACCTCCCTCGCCCGGCTGGCCACTCTCTTCCCACGCAGCCACCCCCAGCGCAGCAGAGCCAGCGCAGACGCGCCAACGGGCTGCGGTGGGCTTGGGCCAGGCCCCGAGGGGACCGCGGCCTCGGAGCTGCTACTTCAGCTCTGCCCGAAGGCAGAGCGAGGATTTTCCTCCTCTCCCCACTACACCGACTTCCAACTAGCGCGGCAAGGCTTTGCTTTCAGCCGGGCTTTCCCTCTGAGCGCAACACTTAGGAAAAGGAGAAGAAATTGACTAGCGTCTACTTTGATCGTTGCATTCGATGGCGAGAGCGGCGGCTCCCAACCCTTCCCTCGCTTTTCCGCCGTCCCCCGGCTGCACTCCGGCCCGTCCCACCGCGCCACAGCCAGCGCGGCCAG